>JAYEAL010000624.1:0-150261 GCA_036419045.1 Scirpophaga incertulas
GTTTTCTAAGCGAGAGGAATTCTCTTTTGTCTTAGAGTTATACATAATTTAGTAGTAGTAGTAAATTAATTAGTCTGTATAGAGTTATACATAATTTAATATCATATAGTCGTAATATAAATCTTGTCAAATACATACCTGCAGACGATTCTATTTCTGTAAAATAAAAGAATATTGTTAGTGTAGAATCACGGACAATTAAAGAGAGCAAGAATCTTTTAGATTAAGTGTTAACTTACGTGAATGAGGGAAGCAAAGAGCGCTGCTGATCTGCAAAAGGAAGTTACATGCAAAGTAAATAAATAATATAAAGTATCAATAACATAGCATATTAAGTTCTATTTTCACCGAAACCCAAGTAGTATATTTTTTTGAAGCGTACTATATTTTGGTATAGCATTTTCGAACAAAATAGGTACAATATATTGACAAAAAAATGTTGGCAACTCTAGGCAGGAGCCTACCCTGACAATTTTAGGGCAATTAGGCCTTAATCAATCACGTTGGCCCATTGCGGATTGATTAACTAGATACTAGTGGTGTGCCGGATATCCGTATCCGTATATGAAGGTTAATTATTAATATACATTAGCAAAGTAAATAGCGATATGAAGTCTCTATTAAATGTGAATTAATAACGTTAGGAGTAGCTGTTAAAAGACTTGTTGAAGAATTTTACACAC
This sequence comes from Scirpophaga incertulas, assembly GCA_036419045.1. NCBI lineage: Eukaryota > Metazoa > Arthropoda > Insecta > Lepidoptera > Crambidae > Scirpophaga > Scirpophaga incertulas. Next base: position 684 of record JAYEAL010000624.1, read on the forward strand.
AAAATCCAACGCTTTCACTTGCACTAATTGAAACTTTTAGTATTAATACAAGATAATTTTGTTCTATAATGCTTCAAAGCTTTCGCCTACTATTCAACACGCAGAGGGATACTATAACAGGGTATGTTTGGTTACGTTCATTTAACCTATTTAGTGTTCTCATAGCAAGAGATTTGAAGGGTATATATGTCAGCGAAATTACTTGGTTGACTACTTTACATTTTATTTCACAATTGCCAACGCGATTGATTTGTCGAAGAATATTGACAGCAAGTGATATAACGCGCGAACCTATTTAAAGTTTAGGAGTGAAGAACAAACCGGAAATTTAGAGTACTGGACCTTTAACATTATGTTATGGAGATGGTTTCAAGTCTCCTAAAGAAATACACAATATTTTTCTTATTGTGTATTTCTTTAGGAGACTTGAAACCATCTCCATAACATAATGTAATGTCTTTGGCAAAATTGGCATTGGCAAATTGGTGGCAAAAATAACAGTGTCAGAATCTACGAGGTTACCGAAGCCTGTAGAGACTTTGTTTGGTAGAGTAAGTTCGAGACTCGATCGAGACGTGTTCTCTTATTAACTCTTGTGAGTTTAGGCATTAAAAACTTAGAAAGGCCCCTTGACGCTAATAATTGAAAAAGCTTTGTGGTAAGTATGTTTAAAAAGACTTACCAACGCGACGAGAATTACAGCTGATTTCATCTTGTCAGATTTTTTTTAGCTTGTAAATATATCAGAAGAGCTGTCAGTAGCCGGAGATACTAGCGAGTATTATGATGTTTTGGTGCCAACAGCAGTTTTTATACTTGGCAAGTGACGAAAATCAATCAACGCAAATATTCGTCAATATTTACCAGATTAAATTTGAATGTTTCCAGTGCAACAATTTGTACACGTAATTGTTGTACGACATTGTGTGCACAGGTGTTAACGAGCGAAAATCTATGATCTCGTGATTCACTTTCTGTTTTTTTTTAGATCTATTTTGCGAATCGAACACACTGCTTTCGCCGATGTTACATTGTCATAGTCGCCTATAGTACATGTGGATCTTGAGAGATCAGCTATATTTAGTGTATGCCAGTTTTATCGGAGATAAAAAACGAAGAAGATATTTACGAAGAAGATTAAAATAAAGATTTGTATAGAACTTCTATACAAAAATAAACGAATAAAAATATTAAGTTCTATTTTCACCGAAACCCAAGTAGTATATTTTTTTGAAGCGTTCTATATTTGGGTATAGCATTTTCCAACAAAATACAATATATTGACAAAGAATTGTTGGCGACCCTAGGCAGGAGCCACCCTGACTATTTTAGGGCAATTAGGCCTTAGTCAATCACGTTGGCCCATTGCGGATTGATTAACTAGATACTAGTGGTGTGCCGGATATCCGTATCCATATCCGTATCCGCGGAAATCCGAGGCAGAAGAAAGATTCGTATCCGTATCCGTTACTTTTTGGCGGATCTTTTACGGATCTGATTAGCAGAGTATTCTTTAAAGAATAATTCAAATTCTTGAGGATGTTTTCTTTGTAAATGATTTTTTAAGGAAGTTGAGCCTTTACCCTTACGAGAATACTTTCCATCACAAGTTTTACACTTTGCACACTCATTTTTTTTTTATATAATAGCAGGCAAACGAGCCAACGGGTCACCTGATGGTAAGTGATCACCGCCGCCCATAGCACAAACAACACCAGAGGTATCATCAGCGCGTTGCCGGCCTTTCAAAAATGTATACGCTCTTTTTTTGAAGCTTCCCATGTCGCAACTGTTCGGAAATACCGCGGCCGAAAGTTGGTTCCATAACTTTTTCGTTCGCGGGAAAAACGTACGCGAAAACCGCACTGTGGAGGACAGCCAACCATTAAGATGGTGGGGATGGAAAGCAAGGCCCCTCCGTGACACACGATACAGGAAATCGGTCGGCGGCAGTATCCCAAACAACTCGTCAGAGCACTCCCCATGGTATATGCGGTAGAGAACACAAAGAGACGCGACATCTCTCCGCAGCGCCAATGAGTCCATACGACCACAGAGCACCGGGTCGTCGACAATTCGAACGGCTCTACGCTGGATACGGTCAAATGGAAGGAGCTGGTACTGAGGAAGCTCCGGCCCAGAGGTGAGAGCAGTATTCCATATGTGGCCTGACCTGTGCCTTGTAAAGTTGTAGGCGGTGGGTCGGCGTGAAATACTGTCTCGCCCTGCTTAGCACTCCAGCTTTTTTGAGGCTAATTTAGCCTTGCCTTCCAGATGACAGCGGTGAAACTCATCATTTATTATCACAAAATAAATTCATATTACACTACAAAACATATTTGTAGTCATTTTTTTAAATCATGTACCAATACTAAACTAAATTAAAACGAAACAAAAAAAAGTCCCGCCGCGCCATGCAAGTCGAAACATGTTTCAACTTAAGGTCGCGCGCACCGACACCGATTGTGTAAGAAAGTTAAGATTCGTATCCGTATCCGTATCTGCGGATCTTAACACCAAATATCCCTATTCAGATCTGTATCCGCGGATCTAGCGTTTTGACGATCCGGCACATCACTACTACACACACCTTTGAATTTCGTTGCAGGCATGTTTTCCTTCTCGTAGAAGCGTCAGATAAAGCATAGAGTCTGGCTAACGAAAGTAGGCCCTGGAATTATTCGCGAACTTTTAGCAGCTCTGTATGAACGTCAACGTCAATTGGTAATTTTAAAAGTTTAACTTTCTTTAACGGAGAATCTGCAAGATGGCGAAGGAGTTGATGAAATAATAAGAACTATTGAATATCTCATTGAATTAGAGCAGAAAGATAGGATAATAACCCAGAATCAGTACTTAGAAGAAATAGCTTCAATGACTAGTAAGTTTCTACTATACACTGATGTTTTGAAATTATTGTGGAACTTTGGCCCGAGATTTTGCAGGTGCTTCCGGCATATTTAATTATTTTTAATATTAAAGACAAAACACAATAAACAATTGATTAGCGACTGATTTATTTTTATAGTGACAGAGATGACCTAAACTTCAAATATAAAATAAGTTATTAACAATTATGCCGAAAAAAGCCTTTGCATTTTTACTTACTAATACCAAGAATTAATTACATATGTATATATTTTTAATAGGTTATTCCAATTTTCATAGTATAATTTTAGTGTTGTCATGCATCTATTTTTTTAAATTTGCCGCCAATATTCTGTGGCCAACTTTCATTAGCCAGACTCTATGAAATTAAAAAACACATTGGTACGTGGCAGAATCGACCCTCCGACCTTCCGATAATCTGGCTATAGACTAGACCGCTGAATGTGCGTTGAATGTAAATAAAATCTATTTTAAGCTTCAGAGTTACACTCTATTTGCTTAACACCCACCAAATGGCAAAAGCAAATAGCTCCATAACGTCTACAGAATAAATGCCTACACGACCAACAAAGCAATGCCGAATACACCTGCCGTTCTGTTATTGATAATTAGTCATAATTAAGTTATTTAAGCAATGATTACGTCCGTAATTTACATTACCTTTATTAAATTTCTACTTTTAGACACACACGATACTGTATCAGTTTTCGGCTGACGCACGTAAGAAATTGTTATTTATTTATCAGTTTTTAAGACGTCAATTCTGAACAAACAGATTGTTAAACTGTATGGTTGTTGAGCTTTTGATCGGGAGTATGAGATGGAACCAGCATTTTTGAATGTCATGTGTACGTTTGTCCATCGATCCTACAGTGCAGATTAATAGATTAATGTAATGAATTTAGCGGGCCAGTATATTTAAAAAAATTAATTTATGTGTATAAAAATTGTCAAACATTTCATACTAATTTTCAAATTCATAATTTAAAAACAAGAAATAAGAATAAACTTGCTGTTCCAACGTTCAGGCTACAAAAAACTAGAGGTTCATAAGTTCAATGTACATGGTAAAAAGACGCTAATGAGTAAGGGCTATTACAAAGTCAATGATTATTTAAATGATGCCAATGCTTGGTGTTGATTTGAAGATATTATATTCTAGATTGTAAATATTTGTTTTCCCGTATAAATTGTAAACACATATGTACATTGTATGATAACGACATAATTTATTGTAAATGTTGTTATTACTTTTGATAAAGCTGATAAGTATCTTGCGCTCATTATTCTTATCAGATAAAAAATACGTCCTGAATGGGTGGTGGGGAAAAAATTGGACGATTCAAAAGAGCTTTCTATAAAATCATATTTGAATAAAGTTCATTTTAATTTTGAATAATTTAATTTAATTTTGAGAGAAAGAAAATATCGTGAGGCAACTTGCATATACATCCAAGAATAATAAAATGGGTCTGAATGTGACTTACGCCTAACCCTACTCAGACCACACAGACCACACCAGGCTTACACCAGAAGTGGAATATATATGATGAGGCGATGAGGCGATGATGAACAGACTTCAGAGTCTGAAAGTAGCCCCTTAAAATTGAGAGAAAGAGAGTTTCCTGGTATGGTCACGTATTAAGAAGAATGATTATGTTACTAGGAAAGTTATGGACGTGATAATGGATGGGCGTGTGGGGAGAGGTCTACCTGGTCTACCAGTTTCTTCAGTCTACCGAAGAAACGATGGATCGATGAAGAAAGTGTGAATGATGATGTTGAAGAAGGAATTGAATGCTTTGACGCTAGGTGAGTGATAGAGGAAGAATTACCTACCGCAGACAAATCAGATCAAACTCGATCTGCTTAGGTATGTGATTGAATAACAGACTATATAACTGATGGTATAATTAGAGGCGATCTGTATCGCGCGCTCGAGCGAAAGCGAGAGCAAGTGATACAGAAGCTCCAATTATACCCTACTAGTATAATTAATGGTAGAAACCGCATTTTATTCACTGTGAATAAACAGCTAACGAAACCCCAATTATACCCTACGTATACCAAGTTCACTCCCACTCCTACTCCACTATCTCCTTAGCAATGCTGCCTGCCTGATGTTTTATTATGACGCCTGATTATATGTCTCAACTTGGCAATATATTCTTAATTTTTGTGGCTCTCAAGATCCACGTGTACTATGGGCGACTATAACCATTTAACATTAGCGAATGCAGTGTTCGATTAGCAAAATAGATCTAAAAAAAAAACAGAAAATAAATCATGAGATCATAGATTTTCACTCGAACACCTGTGCACACAATGTCGTACAACAATTACGTGTACAAATTGTTGCACTGGAAACATTTAAATTTAATCTGGTAAATATTGACGAATATTTGCGTTGATTGATTTTCGTCACTTGCCAAGTATAAAAACTGCTGTTGGCACCAAAACATCATAATACTTGCTAGTATCTCCGGCTACTGACAGCTCTTCTGATATATTTACAAGCTAAAAAAATCTGACAAGATGAAATCAGCTGTAATTCTCGTCGCGTTGGTAAGTCTTTTTAAACATACCACAAAGCTTTTTCAATTATTAGCGTCAAGGGGCCTTTCTAAGTTTTTAATGTCTAAACTCACAAGAGTTCATAAGAGAACACGTCTCTATCGAGTCTCGAACTTACTCTACCAAACAAAGTCTCTACAGGCTTCGGTAACCTCGTAGATTCTGACACTGTTAATTTTTGCCACCAATTTGCCAATGCCAATTTTGCCAATAAGAAAAAATTGTGTATTTCTTTAGGAGACTTGAAACCATCTCCATAACATAATGTTAAAGATCCAGTACTTTAAATTCCGGTTTGTTTTCCACTCCTAAACTTTAAATAGGTTCGCACGTCATATCACTTGCTGTCAATATTCTTCGACAAATCAATCGCGTTGGCAATTGTGAAATAAAATGTAAAGTAGTCAACCAAGTGATTTCGCTGACATATATCCTTCAAATCTCTAGCTATGAGAAACCTAAACAGGTTAATGAACGTAACCAAACATACCCTGTTATAGTATCCCTCTGCGTGTTGAATAGTAGGCGAAAGCTTTGAAGCATTATAGAACAAAATTATCTTGTATTAATACTAAAAGTTTCAATTAGTGCAAGTGAAAGCGTTGGATTTTGTGTGTAAAATTCTTCAACAAGTCTTTTAACAGCTACTCCTAACGTTATTAATTCACATTTAATAGAGACTTCATATCGCTATTTACTTTGCTAATGTATATTAATAATTAACTTTCATATACGGATACGGATATCCGGCACACCACTAGTATCTAGTTAATCAATCCGCAATGGGCCAACGTGATTGACTAAGGCCTAATTGCCCTAAAATAGTCAGGGTAGGCTCCTGCCTAGGGTTGCCAACATTTTTTTGTCAATATATTGTATTTTGTTCGAAAATGCTATACCAAAATATAGTACGCTTCAAAAAAATATACTACTTGGGTTTCGGTGAAAATAGAACTTAATATGCTATGTTATTGATACTTTATATTATTTATTTACTTTGCATGTAACTTCCTTTTGCAGATCAGCAGCGCTCTTTGCTTCCCTCATTCACGTAAGTTAACACTTAATCTAAAAGATTCTTGCTCTCTTTAATTATCCGTGATTCTACACTAACAATATTCTTTTATTTTACAGAAATAGAATCGTCTGCAGGTATGTATTTGACAAGATTTATATTACGACTATATGATATTAAATTATGTATAACTCTATACAGAAGATTTCATCTACAAATAAATTAAAAGCAAAATTTAAAAATCCTTATTTCAGGGGAAGATATCGATAAATCGGTTATGACCATTTTTATATAAATCATTTGTCTTTAGTGTTTATATTTTTAAAATTATTTATAACGTTATACAAAGGGTAATGCACAAGTCAATAAAATAACTGTTTATATATCAAGCTTCACAAAGACTAAATTAATAAATAATCTGCTTATGTCAATTTTATTAATATAGTTATATTTATATTTAAATGTTTTATCTTATTTTTAAAAACATCTCACGCAATCATTGTTCTGTTACAGAATCTTCAGTTAGCGTAGGTAAGAATCAATTGCATATTTGTTATGTTTGAAAAAGCTTACAACAAAAACTAAGAATAAAATTAAGAATATAATTCTCTTCTATAACAGCTTATTTCCGTATAACTTCTTCAACAATATGTTTCATTTAACATTTTGTAACTCCTTCTTTTCTGATTTCAGCTCATCATTCCTCAAGTGAGTAATTATTTCTACATATCCAATTATAATGTTACATCTCTATTTACACAGCGATATGTTACAAATAGTTCCCAATTTCTTCGATTTATAAATATTTAACATTGCCAATCTAAAGACGATAAAATACAATGCAGGTTTTATTGAAATATTTGAACGAACTTAACGCACTTTACTTATTGTTGCAGGTGAAGCATGCAGTGAAGCTTCCTCGTCCACAGACATGGTGAGCAGTGCTGTTGGATCAGTCTGTAAGTCAGAGTTCTTTTAGATCATTCTCACGTTAATGTGACTGTATGAATGAAATATTAATTATTATTTTTGTTTGTTACAGCTGGCGTAGTCAGTGGTAAGCTATGAACACCTTCACTGGATTTTTGCTGTGTAAAAGTTAAATAATTATGCTACTGGTTTTTCTTGTTGAATTCACGTAAATATTTATCGACAAATGGGTCCCATTCTCATGGGGTGGAGGCCACTGCTGAAATAAATATTTTATTTACTAAATTTTTATTTCAACCCACAGGTGCTGTCGGTACCGTCACAGGCTTAGCTGGTGATGATGGTAAGAAATTATAATTATACATTTTGTCATTTTTATCTATAATAATTGACAAACGTATTATTTAATTTAGAGAGTACACAAGAATTTTGGATATAGGTAAAAATAAATAAACTTTTAAAATATTATCTTTCAGGACCCCTTGGTTCTGTTACCGGTATAGTTGGAGGTCTGACTGGTGGTGAAGGTGGAGAAGGTGAGATGCTTGTCTTCATTTACAGTCGTACAAAAAATTTTACTATATTCAATAAAAAATAGTTCACAAGTGTTTTTTAATTTCAAATTATGGGAACCTAATTGGCACTTCTTATTAAAATTATTCTTACAGGAGGACCTCTGAGTGCTGTAACCGGTGTTGTTGGTGGTCTGACTGGTGGTGAAGATGGAGAAGGTAAGATAATTCTAATCTTCATTTACACTCATACTGAATATATTATTAGTGTTCAAAAATTTGTAAAATATAGATTTCAATATATAGTAAGACTTATATCTAAAAATTGCAGATTCACATCCTACACTTTTGACGGTATTTACACAATTCAGTTTGGAATCGTTTGATCGCTCAAAAGATATTTGTTATATAATATTTCAAACAAAAGTGTCTTAATTTTTAATTTGTTATGAGACTAGTCTTAACTTTTATGGAATCATATATTTGTAAATCTTTTTCACAACAAGCTTTCAACGCAAAAATACAATCTTAGGTATAAGTTATTTTTTTTTTGGTATAGGCCTAGCGTTCAAGAAGTAAATTAACTTGTATTGATGTGAAATTTGTTAAATAGTATAGCAATGTTAAATTATTAATATTTAACTGTTTTATTGCAGGTGGACCTCTCAGCGCTGTCACTGGTGTTGTTGGCGGTCTCACTGGTGGTGAAGATGGTTAGAGAATTTTTATAAATGACTAACTGATTCACTATTTTTTTAGATGTTCAGCAACCTTTTATTGTTGTGCATGTTAAAACATATTACGCGAAAACCTCAAAACATGTTCCAACTTGTGTTTATTTCAATATTTTAAGCACTCATACACTTAACTTAGTAATAACTTTACTAATTTAATTTATGTGAATCTGAAAATTAATCATTGCAATGTAATATTAAAGCAGACATTGTCATTTGGAGTTGAATTAACCTGTAATTATTGAATCTTGGAATATCAATTCTCTTATTCCAGGAGGACCACTCAGCGCTGTCACAGGCTTAGTCGGAGGTCTCACTGGCGGTGGTAAGGAAATTAGATAATTCTGCAATTGATCTGGATTATGCATTTCAAGACAGTTGCATCTCTCTCAATTGACTAACACCCCAGTATATTTATTTCTTAACATTATTCCAATTGTAACGTTTGTACGCCAGTTAGTGAACGTTAAGACTAACATTAAAATTAATTACGAACATTGAAATCGTAACGAGAATACATTACTCAAAATTGTTACTTGAGGAAGAAAATGCAACTTTAATTTATTGATGTTCATTTATTTGTAAATTATGCCATACTTTTTGTTATTGGTTTTGATTATAAATGTCTAAAACATTCACATATTGATTTATAATGTTTTTGCTGTCCAGGTTGCGGCAAACATGGAGGCCACAAACATGGCGGACTTCTTGGTAAGTTTGTTTAAAATTACAACTCTGTATAATTTAGTAATATTCAATAAACTATTCATTGTTGGTCTGTAATATTTTTAATATCTATGTTCTTTGTTGCAGGTCTCTAAACAAAGCAATCATCCATATATAAAACTGAAAACAGTGAAGAGGTAAGATCACTCTTACTAATTTTCACAATCTAATCTAGCGATGCCATTAACTTTTACCTTACCAGCTTCTAGTTGACTAGATGCATAAAATAGTAACTTGGTATATATTTCAATATGACGGAAGTACTGGTATGCTTATTTCGATTTGATGGAAGCCAACACCAATGTCAGTTAAAAAATAATCATTTTGTAATTTTCATTTGAGAGAGTAAAAAACATCCATTCATATAAACATTCGCAATATGTAATATTAGTAGGTAGAAAATATAATATAATATTAACAGGTATAAAAAATTAATAAATATAATATTAGAAGCGCCGGGCTCGGTAGCACAGCCGCGGCGCCGCCGCGGGTCGCCGGCGGGCGCGAGGAAGTCGCGACTGCTACGGCGACCCGGGATGGACCACGCATCTTCCGTGGCCGGGGGCGTCGTCGGTGGAGGAGACCGGGGGAGGTAGTAGCCTCCCCCGAGGAGGGCTCCCCTCTAGGCAGGGGAGCGGAGGCTGGGGGTTCCCGGAAGTGGCTTGATGTTCCCGGGGGCTCCCTACATGCCTGAGGAAGGCCATCCCTGAGGTTTTTAGGGGGTAGGCCTCCCCCTTCTGGGGAGGAGAGCCTCACCTAATTTTTTACCGGTTACCGCCGGCTCGCCACAGCCAGGGTATGCAATTTAATGCATTTTCCTCAGGGTAACAAAAAAAAGGTAGAAAATATAATATAATATTAGTAGGTATAATCTTATCACAAGGAGCATTGTATTTTTTTGGTATAATAATACATATTTTTCTTCTATTACAGACCCAGCAGCTCTTCGGCTTCAAGAAACAAAGAAAGCCTATTGTATTAGTGTAATTGCCTATTTTTATATTTTTTTATGCGGAATATCAAATAAGTTTTCAATAAATGTTTGTTAAAAATATTTTATTACAAGCTTTTATTTAGTTTCATCTGTCCCGTTGTCTGTCGTTCTATAATCAAATCTTGCAACTTAAATTTCATCCACTTCCCGGTTTCCGATTGAGCTGAAATTTGGTATACACGTTTAGTTCGGATGACAATGCATGATTAACTGTATGACGTCATTCTAAATCCAACATGGCGTCGTATCCAATATGGCGGACCAATTATTTTTAATGCACTCCTACAATATGGGTATCAAATAAAAGGGCTTGAAAAGAACACCTCGGTAAATAATGTGACGTCACTCTTAATCCAATATGGCGGACTTTCCCAAGATGGCGAACCAATTATTTATAATGCACCCCTACAATATGGGTATCAAATGAAAGGGTTTACTAAGCTTGGTTTTTTAGTCGGAAAATAAATTAAAAGTAAAAAAAACTTTTAATACATATAAAAGCTTGTCGTTAAAAATATTCTATAAGTAAGTAAATCTCGCGACAAGCTTTTATATGTATTAAAAGTTTATTTTCTTCTTTTTAGCGCATTTATTGTTGCTTTATTGACACCCTTTCGCTTATTCGTCAGTGCTTATGTAATTTTAAATGGATTCTGTTTCTTACACTGCCACAATGACTACAAATCTTTTTGTTGTTCTTTAGATTTTTGCTGCTAATTTTATTTCACTAGATATATTTTAAGAGTATAATTTGTTTTTATATTAGAAAGGTGGCAAACTGTGATAGTTTTTAATTGTGAGGGGCTACCATATTCTATGAATGCTCGCATCTTTGATGTTTTGATTCAGAGGTGTCACAAACACCATATGGGTTTTTTTTTTTTTTAATTTATTTCTTAATATCACATAAGTTTGATGTTGGATAATAAGGAAAAAAAAATCATTATGAACAATATTTTAGTGAAGCTAAAAAATATATATTTATAGGAAAAAAAAAAAAAAATAGATGTGTCGAGGATAAAACTTTCCAATTAATAGTTATTATTAGTAGACTAGTTTGAAACAATAGAAAACCAATTCGCATTCGAAATCGAGAGATTCGTATACGAATTGCCGAATTCACTATTTCTGGACTTTCATTTCGTGCGTTGTGCAACGAGTGGTTCAACCCACTCGTTTTTGATTTCTACTAGCCACTCAACGGATCGTGGATACCTTGCTATCCAAAAAAAAAAACTGTAAACTTACGTTCGTGGATAGTTTAGTATCCAAACGTAAAATGGTACATTGTGTCTAGTAAACTGTACAAAACGCCACCTGTTGACCTGTGACGACAATGTTAGTCAGTTACTAGTGCAGTAAATACATAGTAAATAAACTCAATAACTCATAATAATTATATTAATATTTTTTCTATAGTTTGCTATATTTAATTTATTGATAGGTGACACACGACATAAATCATTACTTTTTCTACAACTTTATAGACAATTTATCAATAAATTTTTACCTTCAACACTCCTCGATTTGAATCTTCTTATATGTATGTATATAAAAATTAATCGCAAAATGTGTTGGTAAGCGCATAACTCAACAACGCCGGTACCAATTTGACCAATTCTTTTTTTTTAATGTTCGTTGAAGTTCAAGGATAGTAGAAAAATTCGAATAATTATCGGAAAGACTCTAAAAACAGCCCTTTTTCCCGTTCAAACGTTTTCTAACTAAAACGTACAGTCACTTTGAGCTTTATTGTTATTGTATAAAGTTCATATTGCAAACACTCACTGTTGTCTAAGCAATGTAGGTGTGTCTTAACATCAAAAATCAAAATCAAAAAAGTCAATTTGCGCTTCATTAACGCTATATAAAGTTGAAATTCAACCATATCTATCAAAACAGTGTGCGTGTGTGCGTTGGAGCACAGAATACATCGTTGGAGGATTTAGTGTCACGTTCCAAAATAGTAACAAAATTTAATAGTTCATTCGGTACCTTTTTTGCAATTTGGTTGGCTATGCGATATTATCTATAAAATAAGTAGGTACAAAAAACTGCCACTTTACACATCTTTTAGACAGGACGAAGTCTGTCGTGTCCCCTAGTGTGTAATAAATTTGAAACATTACAAATTGCTACTACAAACATCTATTCATAAATAACAGAATTAATCAATTAACTCTTTAACGCACAACACTCCTCCTTATTAAGTACAATATAAACCAACATTCAAATACAACCACTTAAAATTTTTCAATAAAATGTATTTAAAATAAATAAATTTCTCATTACATAAACTTTTTATAAGAATATCAGCCAAATGTTCACTACCACTAACATATTCTACGTAAACAACATTATTTTTCACTAAGTTTTTAATATAATGGTATCTGATATCAATATGTTTAGTACATTTACTATTTTCGTTATTTCGAGTTATACAAATGGCTCCTCTATTATCGATAAAAATCGTTGGCACAACATTTTCTCCTAAGTCTTTTAAAAATACCTTTTAAGTTAAGAGTGTTTCTCCGAAATTGCGTTCTTTGTCTGATTCATATGGCCTAATTTTTTTTTCACATTTAAGCTTATAAAACATATTTTTACGAAAGATGGTAACCTAAGATACAATGTGTGAAAAAGGCACACTTTTTGATAAAATGGTTTCCGAGATAATTAACTTTAAAAATTTTGGGGCCATATGAATCAGAATCTGTGACATATGAATCAGAATTAGGGATAGAAATGAAATTCTAGTTAGAAAAATCAGTCAATTATTTATTAAAATCACAGTAAATGCACATGATGCTTATCATAATACCTAAATCTAGTCATCACAGCGTAATATGGCACTTGACAATATCAATCATCACAATATTAATTACTTTTTAATACGTTCTGCAATTTTCTTCTTCTCTCTTTTTTCTTCCTTAGATATTACTGGTGGCATTTTTGTGTACTGTAATATAAAAACGAAGATTACAAATTTATTAATAATCATACTTAAAAATGCCTTTAAATAAGACATGCAGGTACAGTATTGTATTTGTATTTGCCACTACAGTAGGTATGTATACAAATAATACACTGTTTGACACATGATTGAAATTTCAATATTTTAAGGAATTTCAAGTTACAGATACCTTATTATTGACCTGACGTTTCAACCCAATAATGAATAATGTATACCTATTAAAAGGTGGGTAAAAATTGTAAGAAAAATTCTTGAGCGGGAATCGAACCCACGACTTATCACGTTACGTTATAACGGTCTTAAAAGTTAATATATTGTTACAGTATATTACCCTTTTCGTCTAAGCAGTAGTTTGAGCCTATAAACTACCGCTAAAACTAATAGTTGAGTAAGTAGGTAGTTTCATTAACCACTCGTTATTATTTTATTTATGTTATTTAGTTAATTAATTTTAATTTAAACTCTCATTTAAACGAAGTTTGTTTTTATTGTTTACCTTTATTTTATTACCTAGACGAACGGAGTTTAATACCAATATATTAGTTTCAATTTCAGGTATAGTCTAATTTTCGAAAATTTAGTCGTCGATAGATATGAAACCCCTTTGACGTTATTAGGACTGCTGAGAAATTTACAGCTACTGTTTTTAGACACGTAAATAACATTAGGTTCATACGAAATGACTTGTTACAGGCGTAACGTGCCGCCAATGTAACGTTTCATTAACAATATGTGTGACATTCTGATTAATATGGTATTTTTACCATATGAATCAGACACATATCAATCAGAATTTTACCCATAAACATCGATAAATCATCACACGTGTGCAATAAAGATTGTTATTTATACATAGGTTTCTGTTCCCCAATGGCATTATATTTCCCGCAGATTCAAGTTTGAAAACCATTTACTTTAATTATAAAAACGAACATACTAATCAGAAACACAGGTGTACCAAGGCTATATGAATCAGATATTTACCTTTATATCTCCGCGACGACACGAACCAGCCACACTTCTCGTCGTGACCACGTCAACCGAGCCACTGGCTACCCCCAGCGCGGGAAAGGGTCGCCTCATGTTTCTTAATTAGCTGGGTACGTTCGAGTGAAGCGCGTGAATATGAATCAGACTTTTGTGCCGGACACTCACTATTTTTTTATTTATAAATAAACAATCGTAAATATTAGTACCATTTTTTTTTGGTGTAAAGAAACAACTAATATTCTTTCGTAATAATTATAATTTACATCAATTTATCAATATGAAATAATGTTATTGTTAGTAATGTTCAAGAAACTGGGTTACGGACACACCATATTAGTCAGAAGAACTACTTTTAAATATTTTTTTGAAATATTTATATAAATATTATTTAAAAAAAATAACTTGTGCAAGATAGACAATAGTCTGAAATATGTTATAAAATTAATTGCAGACTGATTTGTCAGTTACTTACAAAAATAAACCTCAAGACATCGAAAATTTAGGGTTCGAAGAATCACTCTTAACTGCTTCGCAAGCTGCCATAACTGCGGCGATGTATTCCGCTTCTGCGGTTGACAATGCTATGCAATTTTGTTTTCTAGAGTACCACGCAACTACATTTTTTTGTTATATAAAACTACACAACCACTCCCACTTTTACGGTCCGCTTTATCTCCTGCCCAGTCTGCGTCTGAATACACCTCAATAGCATCTGTTTCACACCTTTTGTAGCATAAACCTATTTCTTTAGTTGCCTTTAAATACATTAAAATCCTCTTTGCATGTCTCCAACACTCAATGTAAGGTTTTTTCTAAAAATTGCAACAAATAGAAAACTGCGAAACTTATATCCGGTCTTGTAACCGTTGAAATATACATTAAGTTCCCTATAAGTTCGCGATATGGAACATAAGCACCTTCTTCTGTAACTTCAATTTGTAAACCTTTTTCCATTGGCGTCTTTGCAATGTTACAATCAACCATATTAAACTTTTGTAAAATCTTTTCTATTTGTTTCGTTTGACGTATTATCATCTGATTTTCATCAAATTCAATTTCCATACCTAAAAACTTTTTTATCAGTCCCAAATCTTTTGCTTTAAACTCATCAAACAGTAATTTCTTAATTTTTTCTGTAGCTTCCTTCTCTCCCATTAATAAAATATCATCCACAAATATTACTAGGCTTGTTTCTTGACCATTATAAAGACAACAATCGTTTTCTGATCTTTTTAAATCGTTTTGTACTAAGAAATTATTTATTCTCTCATTCCAACTTTTGGGACTTTCTTTTAATAAGTACAAACTTCTCTTTAATCTTAATACTTTATTCTTATTAACTTTTACTCCTTCTGGTTTCTCTATATAAACTTCAGTCTCTAAAATCCGTTCAAAAATGCTGTTGGAATATCTAATTGTTGTATATTGTATCCTTTTTGTATCGCTTTAGCTAATAACATTCTTATTGTGCTTAATTTAGCTACAGGAGAGTAATTATTCTGAAAATGATTCTCCTCCTGCACCTGAAACCCTTTCGCGACCAAACGCGCTTTCTTTAAAGAAAGAAAGAAAGAAAGAAAAACCTTTATTTTTGGCCACATAAAAGTAAGACACACAAAACAATACAATTAAAACTACTTAATTAAAAAGAAAATTAGTAACAACAGCACTTTTAAAAAACCACAAGAATGGGGTGTCTCACAGCTGCGCCAAAAAAGGGATCCAGTTCAGCATATGCCAGACAGGAGTGCCTGGCGCTGGTTTTCAACTAGTCCCTGTTTCTGGTGACTCGCGGATTCGAGCATGAAACCTAAATTAAAATATTTAAAATATGGATACTATTTACAAAAAAAAAAAACATGAGTGTCCGTAAGTCTAAAATCTAAGATAATTATAAAAAATAAAACATAACAGGAATTAAAAACATACCTAAGTTAGACTAAAACAACAATACAGAGAAAAAAGAAAATAAGTTTAGCTATTATACATAAATCAAATTAAAAACTACCTTTAATACATAATTTAATTTAAAATTACCTACAGTAAGAACAACACATTTATTTTCTAAGTATAGAAATGGACCACAATGCCTTACTTCAAACTCTACAGCCCAGAGACCACCAAAGTGCACCCATATCGGACAGGACGTCATATAAGTGAGTAGTTCAGGTTAATTAGGTCCATGGCACGCTGTCCGTCTAATAGGTACTGCCGCAGGCGATTTCTAAATGTTACAATATTTGTAAGCGACCTCATAGGTGGAGGCAAGTTATTCCACACCTTAGAAGCTGCATAGCGAAAACTACCTCTGAAAGCGGTTGTAATATGTGGAGATATGGTAAGATCCGGCGTACAAAGTCTTTTAACACACTCGCGTTTAGTTGAGAACCAGCTAAGCTTTTGATACAGATATAATGGCTCCTGTGTTTTTACAATTCCGAACATAAGACATGCAACATGTAATTTGCGCCTGGACTTCATTTTTAATATAAAATGTTTATTTAAGATAGGAGTCACGTGAGTTCTTTAGTCCACTTTCTTTAGTAGTAACACCCATTTAGTCTCGATTGCTTTCTTTCCTTCCGGTAAATCAGCCTCTATCCACGTATTTAAGTTTTCTAACGATTTTATTTCCTTCTCTATAGCTTCTTGCCATTCTGGATCTTTTTCTGCTTCTTCAAAGTTTTTTAGATTCTCATAACTTGAAGACATTAAACAATATGCTGCATATACCTCATAATCGTCTAAATATTTCGGTATATTGACAGTTCGTCCTAACCTTGTAGTC
Organism: Scirpophaga incertulas; assembly: GCA_036419045.1. NCBI lineage: Eukaryota > Metazoa > Arthropoda > Insecta > Lepidoptera > Crambidae > Scirpophaga > Scirpophaga incertulas. The sequence goes on from JAYEAL010000624.1 coordinate 17,810, forward strand.
TTTTCTTGTAATTTATATAACATTGTCATTTATATCAAACGTATTTATATTATTATTATTATCATTAATTTCTTGTATATTTATTTCATTATTATCCAAGATTTCATTTTCATGTACAATATATTTCATATTTGAATTATCACAGTTACATTCTTCATTTGTTACTTCATTTTCATTAAATTTTTCATAAGTTGAAAAAACTATTTTATTTTCTACAGGATTCCATAATTTGTAGCCTGAACCACAATAGCCAACCATATTCATTGCTCTTGCTCTTGGCTCTAATTTGTTTAATTTAGGTATCGTCACACACCAAGCTTTTGCTCCAAATACTCTCAACTTGCGTATATTATTATTACCATACCAAAACATTGATGGTGTTTTACCATTAATTGTTGAGGTATCGATACCGATACAGTATCGCTCGTCAAGCATCGAAAATACTTACTCGGTATCGATTAAGAAGTATCGGATACCTAATATTATAGGTATCGATTTAACTTACGGCTGGAACACGGCCAGCAGTGTGGCCGCACGTAGGAACGAAGCGATACCGTTGAGGTATCGATACCGTTACCCGATACAGTATCGCTCGTCAAGCATCGATACTTACTCGGTATCGATTAAGAAGTATCGGATACCTAATATAATAGGTATCGATTTAATCTACTTCTGGAACACGGCCAGCAGTGTGGCCGCGCGTAGGACGAAACGATACCGTTGAGGCATCGATACCGTTACCCGATACAGTATCGCTCGTGAAGCATCGATACTTACTCGGTATCGATTAAGAAGTATCGGATACCTAATATTATAGGTATCGATTTAACTTACGGCTGGAACACGGCCAGCAGTGTGGCCGTACCTAGGAACGAAGCGATAGAGTTGAGGTATCGATTCCGTTACCCGATACAGTATCGCTCGTCAAGCATCGATACTTATTCGGTATCGATTAAGAAATATCGGATACCTAATATAATAGATATCGATTTAACTTACGGTTGGCACACGGCCGGCAGTGTGGCCGTACCTAGGAACGAAGCGATAGAGTTGAGGTATCGATTCCGGTACCCGATACAGTATCGCTCGTCAAGCATCGATACTTACTCGGTATCGATTAAGAAATATCGGATACCTAATATAATAGATATCGATTTAACTTACGGCTGGCAACGGCCGGCAGTGTGGCTGCGCCTATTGACGAAGCGATACGTTGAAGTATCGATATTGTTACTGTTTAGGACTTATGAGTTTCGGACCGCGGAAAAGGAAATTTAAAAAGTAATAAAAAAAAAAGATTTTGACATTACGGTTTCGGTACTTGACTGTCACTTCGGATTTTTTGACGGCATTTTTATTGAGTTTATTTTCGGCGGATTAATAATTGATCTTTTACGTGTCATTTAGTTACGTGTATAAAGTGTATCTAAATATACCATTGGATAAATATTGGCATATTACGGTTTCGACGGGATTACATTTACATTTGGAAAAGTGGTCGGCCACGCGTTCTCCTATTTTTACACTACAAGTATTGTAGTTTATGATATATATTTATAACCACATACGGTAGGGCACATTAGTACACACAAAACACACGTTCAAGCCAAGCCAGAACTACGGACCGGTAAGTAAGCAATATTATTATATAGTTAAATAATATAACCAAATTACGGGCGTTCGGGAAAACGCAACATTTTTTGGTAGCAGAGCGTGGTTTACTTTTCGGTTACGGACCTGTTATTTTGTAAATTCTTTGATTTGTACTTATATGCGTAACAAATATATTTGACATCGGTGTCAAACGGGTTTACATTAAATTTAATTTGGGGTTATATTAGGTATTGTTTTTTTTCTGTTTGTTTTTGTATTTACTAAATTATTAAAATGTCGGACGGTTACAACGAAATTCGTCGCATATTGCAATGGTTGGTAAGCGCATTTTCTCTGGTGAGTAGACCAGACAGGGTTGAGGCCTTGAAAGAGCGGGCTTCAAATGCGAACAGATACATGGCGGACCTGGATCAAGCTTTACAAATGTGTTATGATAGGGCTGACATGAATCCAGACAATGAAACTTTGCAGGCAAGGTTGATTCAAGCTCAGGCAGACTACAAGCAATGCTTAGAATATTATGACAGCATTATTCAGGCGGTAAGGACACTGGATCTGGTCAGTAGTCCCACGGTTAAGGGTCAGTCAAGTAGTAATGCCTCAATTTATACTAGATTGCCGGATTTAAATTTGCCCAAGTATTCTGGTGGGTATGAAACTTGGATGTCATTTATTAACATTTTTGATTCTTTGGTACATTGTCGGATGGATATATCACTCTCACAAAAATTAAGTTATCTGTTGAGTTGTCTATCGGGAGACGCTCACCAGGTTATTTCACATTTAACCATAACAGATAACAATTATGAGACTGCAAGGGCGCTATTGATGGGCAGATATCAAAATATTAGGTTAATTGCGGATGCCCATGTGGCAAAGATATTAAATTTGCCTTATTTAAGGAATATCATGTTTATAAGGGATGATGTTTTAAAACCATTAAAGGTGGCCTATAATTGTTTGGAGAAATTAAATTTACCAGTAACGGAGTGGTCATTCTTGTTGCTCCATATTGTATTGAATAAGTTACCCTCTGATTTAAAATTAAGATTTGAACAAAAATATGGAAGCGGAGATGAGGCATGCCCGTTGCCTAAATTTATTGACCTTTTGACCTTTTTGGAGGAAGAAGCACGGATTGTTGACAATGTAGGCTCACCTCCTGCAACGGCTACCTCAGGGCCATCTGGGAGGCCTGTGTCCAGTCAGGGAAGACCTGTATTCAGTCAGGGTAGGATTAGGCCACCCACTCGGGGGACTAGGGTAGGTATGGCTACATCGGACCATACTATTAATAATAGGTTGCAATCCAAGCGGGTTGGTTGCACCTTTTGTGGCATCATAGGCCATTTTATATCTAAATGCCAACATTTTATAAATTGTTCCCCTCAACAGCGGAGGCGTTTTGTGCAAAATCACAAGTTTTGTTATTTTTGTTTAGGGGATCATCTTGTTAATAGTTGTGCAGTGGCACGACCATGTATTCATTGTAACGGCAAACATCACGGGATGTTATGCCTGAATAGGAATGGTGGAGTTAGGCCTGCAGCGGCACGGATTGGTTCTCCTTCAGGAGGGGGTCAAAGCGGACAAGTACGGACTTCACCTCCTCATTCTGGACGAGCGTCGCCTCGACGGGTGGACGTGCGCGCGACACCTCCATATACGGGTGGGGGTGGCTTTAGGCCTACTTCACAGGCATCTCCACATACGGGTGGGAGAGGCACCGGGCCTATGGTACAAGCACCCTATGCAGCGGGCATAGGGCATATTCAAGCGGACGAATCTCGTGACGTCACTGCGGAACAGTATGCGTCTGCGGCCTCGTATGCAGCGAGAGCGAGGGGTTTCTCACCACCACTCGCGGAACGGCCGCGATTGAGGAACACGCCGCCATCTTTCGGTCATCCGGTTGGTTACCGGACACCGGATGCCAGTTGGCACCTGACTCGGGCACCATTGGGGCGCTCGAGACCCCCTACATATAACCCTCTGGCGCTGTCGGCAGCCCAGGTTTTTAATCGGGTGAATGCTTCATTTCATAGTGACGTTCAAGAATAGGTAGTCGCCGCCGCCTCGCCAAATGCAACCTTTTTAAATACTATTTTATTGCCTACCGTTGCGGTAAGGATTTGTGATATTAACGGTTTTTATGTTAGAGCACGGGCTCTAGCGGACACGGGTTCGCAAGGTTGCATGATAACAGTTAATTTGGCGAGACGGTTAGGCCTATACATATTTAATAATAATATTTCGGTTCGTGGCATAGGTGATGTGCTCGTGTCACATGTTTATGGTCAATGTACCTTTAACATTGTTGGAGAATCGGTCTCTCAACCTGTTATTACAGTTACAGCACTAGTGTTGCATGATATTTTAGGAGAACATCCACAGGTGGAATTACCTTCGGAAATTTTGAACTCGGCTTCTCACCTGTCTTTGGCTGACAGAAAATTTTTAAATATTGGAAAAATTGATTTGTTGCTTGGTACTGATGTGCTTGGTCAATTATTGTGCACCGGACGCACTATAAATTTAAATAATAATGGCTTGGTTGCTATACCATCGCACTACGGATATATGATTATGGGCCCAGCATATGATACGGTTTCTGATACGGTTTTTACGGGCGTTTCTCTTTCGGATTTAGTACAGCGTTTTTGGGAGACAGAAGAGGTACCCACGGTTTCACGGAAGGACCCGCTCGACGAAGAATGCGAGCGCCATTTTATCGAAAATGTTTATCGGTTACCGAACGGTCGTTTCGTTACTCGGTTGCCCTTTGTGAGCATTCGCAAACCGCTGGGGCAGTCCTACCTCACTGCTGAGAAACGCCTGCTTTCTATGGAACGTCGCATGAAGCGAGATACAGAGTTTCGCGACAAATACATTGAGTTCATGCGGGAATATGAACAATTAGGTCACATGTCCCTGGCACGGAGGGACTACTCATCGGAAGAACACTATTTCATACCACATCACGCGGTTTTTAAATCGGATAGCGGTAAGATACGGGTCGTGTTTGACGGGTCGGCCCCTTCCTCTAACGGTGTTTCATTGAACCAAATCCTGCACTCGGGTGCTAAACTACATAAAGATATTTCGGATCTTATTTCGGCCTTTCGTAGACACCAGGTGGTCTTCGCGACGGATATACGCATGATGTTCCGGCAAACGGTGATTGATGAGGCTGATAGACGGTATCAGCTGATTCTTTGGCGCGAGGACCCGTCTCACCCATTACGCGTCTACGAACTGAACACAAACACGTACGGTTTGAAATCTAGCCCCTGGATGGCTATGCGGTGCTTGTTGGAACTCGCTCAACGGGAACGCGTTCGATTCCCTCGTGCGGCGGACGTCTTAGAGTCGGAAATTTTTGTCGATGACGTTATCACGGGTGGATCTTCGGAACAGGAGGCTTTAATTTTACGTAACGAGCTCATAGCGTTATTGGCAACGGCTGGCTATGAACTACGGAAATGGATTTCGAACAGTCCACGTCTCTTAGAAGGACTACCAGCGGATCACGTTCAAGATCCATTGTTATTTGAGAATCCGGACTCTCCTCGTTCAACATCGGTTTTAGGTGTTCAGTATTTACCGGTTCCTGACATCTTTTCCTTTCGGGTTTTAACAATAACGGAAAAGATATGGACTAAGCGGCTAGTCCTGTCTACGGTTGCTCGTATCTATGATCCTAACGGGTGGATCGCTCCTATAATATTTTGGGCTAAATGTTTTCTACAACGGTTATGGTTGGCTGAGCTTAAGTGGGATGAGACCCTACCTACTGAACTCTTAACGGACTGGCTCGCATTTATTGATCAGTTACCCACTATCGGAAGGGTTGTTATACCTCGTAAAATACTTCCACCGGGGAAGTATCATGCGTCACTTCACGGTTTCTGTGACGCCTCGGAATCGGGTTTCGCGGCAGTCGTATATCTTCGGACGATACAGCCAGATGGTTCAGTAGCGTTACATCTAATCACGGTGAAGAGCAAGGTGGCTCCTATACGCAACCGCCAAACCATACCCAAATTGGAGCTCTCGGGAGCTGCGTTACTTACTCGGTTATTGAATCATGTTTGTGATACACTCGGGAAGCACATTAACATAGGCAACGTTTATGCGTGGACTGACAGCCAAATTGTTTTGGCGTGGCTCCAGACCTCGGTACATAGGCTGGAAACATTTGTTGCGAATCGGGTTTCGCAAATTCAAAACTCGTCAGTGAATCTGAATTGGCGGCACGTACCCGGCGAGTTGAACCCCGCCGACGTGGCCTCTCGCGGCTGTTATGCCTCCTCGTTGGTGAGTCATAACCTTTGGTGGGGACCTGCTTGGTTGACGGCACCGGAGTCGTCATGGCCCCCTACGGTTTTAATCGGATCGGATCCGCTGCCCTGTGTGCGTGTCATGGCTGTGGAGAAAGAAATCGTCACAAACCCTCTTTTACTGCGGTTTAGCTCTCTTAATAAATTACTGGCCGTTACGGGATGGATGCGTCGGTTTATAACGAATACTCGCAAACCGGTTGTAAGAAATACATCTTTGTTTCTGACGGCAGGCGAACGGCGTGCTGCTCTCATGTTTTGGGTACGACGGGTACAATCGGAACGGTTTTCTGACGAGCTTAAATCGTTACGGACGACGGGTCGGTTAAAGGGTGCCGTACAGAAACTTAACTTATTCATTGATGGCGAGGGATTACTTCGTGTTGGCGGACGGCGGCTGCGCAACTCGAAGCTGCCGTATTCGGCTAGGCATCCCCTTTTGCTGCCCAAGGACGGACCCTTGACGCAGTTGATAGTAAGTGATCGGCACATTACTAACTCGCATGCAGGTTGTACGGCACTGCTTGCTATTCTTCAGCGGGAATTTTGGATACTATCGGCGCGACGGTGCGTCCGATCGGTTATATTTAAGTGTATACCTTGCTATCGGTTAAAGGCTAACACCATGCAGCCTATGATGGGTGACCTACCTAGCGATCGGGTTAGTGTCACCAGACCTTTTCACGGTGTCGGTACGGATTTCGCTGGTCCTTTTATTGTCAGGGCTTCTCACTTGCGGACCTCTAAGACTTACAAAGTTTATTTATGTGTATTTGTTTGTCTGTCAACGAAGGCAGTACATTTAGAAATAGTATCTTCGCTTAGTACGGAAGCGTTTATCGCGGCGTTCGGACGTTTTGTTTCACGGAGGGGGTTACCGAGTTTGGTACGGTCGGACTGCGGCACAAATTATCAGGGTGCTGACAGGTATCTTAAGGAGGTCCATGATTTTTTTAACGAAACATAGTACGGACTTGGGACAAGCAATGGCTACTCAGGCATTACGTGGAAGTTTGATCCTCCTGGATGTCCTCATTGGGGAGGCATCTTTGAGGCTGTCGTGAAGGTGGCTAAGACACATTTGAGACGTGTTATTGGGGAAACGGTTCTTACGTTCGAGGAACTTACTACGGTCTTTTACAGAGTGGAAGCAACTTTAAATTCACGGCCTTTATGCCCACTCTCTTCGGATCCCAACGATATGGAGGTTTTGACACCGGGTCATTTCCTCATCGGCCAGCCCTTGCAGCTCTCCCTGAGTATCCCTTTGAGAATGTACCACTGAGTCGACTTTCTCGCTTTCAAATGCTGCAACAGATGTCACAAAATTTTAATAAACGGTTTTATTCGGAGTATTTGCACATGTTGCAGCAGCGGCTGAAATGGACAGATAAAACGGCTCCTGCACGGGTAGGGGATCTTGTCCTGATTAAGGATTCAAATCTTTCTCCTCTACGTTGGCGTAGAGGACGCATTTTGAAGCTTTATCCAGGCTCTGACGGTGTACCTCGGTTCGCAGAGGTCTCGATCGGCGACTCTGTGATGCGCCGTGCGGTGGCAACCCTGTCCCGTCTACCGGTAGACTAGCGAGATGAGGGTTGCTCATCTCGGGGTGGGGGATTGTTTAGGACTTATGAGTTTCGGACCGCGGAAAAGGAAATTTAAAAAAGTAATAAAAAAAAAAGATTTTGACATTACGGTTTCGGTACTTGACTGTCACTTCGGATTTTTTGACGGCATTTTTATTGAGTTTATTTTCGGCGGATTAATAATTGATCATTTACGTGTCATTTAGTTACGTGTATAAAGTGTATCTAAATATACCATTGGATAAATATTGGCATATTACGGTTTCGACGGGATTACATTTACATTTGGAAAAGTGGTCGGCCACGCGTTCTCCTATTTTTACACTACAAGTATTGTAGTTTATGATATATATTTATAACCACATACGGTAGGGCACATTAGTACACACAAAACACACGTTCAAGCCAAGCCAGAACTACGGACCGGTAGTAAGCAATATTATTATATAGTTATTAATAATATCCAAATTACGGGCGTTCGGGAAAACGCAACAGTTCCCTATACAGTATCGCTCGTCAAGCATCGAAAATTACTCGGTATCGCTTAAGAAGTTCGATACCTAATATTATAGGTACTGCGATTTAACTTACGGCTGGCACACGGCCAGACAGTGTGGCCGCACGTAGGAACGAAGCGATACCGTTGGGTATCGATACTTGTTACCGATACAGTATCGTCGTCAAGCATCGATACTTACTCGGTATCGATTAAGAAGTATCGGATAACCTAATAAAATTGTATCGATTACAAATTACAGCCGGGCAGCAAGCCGGCATGTGGCCGCACCTAGGGATCGAAGCGATACCGTAAGAGATATTCGATACCGTTACCGATCAAGTATGCGCTCGTCATGCATCGATACTTTATCGGTTATCGATTAAGAAGTATCGGATACTAATATTAATAGGTAATCGATTTAACTTAACTGGCTGGAACACGGCAGCAGTGTGGCCGCACGTAGGAAAACGAAGCGATACCGTTAAGGTATCGATACCGTTACCCGATTCAGTTATCGCTCTCAAGCATACACTAGTTACTCGTATCGATTAAGAAGTATCGGATACCTATATAATAGGTATCGATTTGACCTACGACTGGCACACGGCCGGCAGTGTAGCCGCACCTAGGCACGAAGCGATACGTTTTATTTATTTTATTTATTTATTGATGCATACAAGCGAGCTTACAGTACATACCAATACGCTTACAAGTTAGTTGTCATACAAAAATGATAATAAAGAACATATACATGCTTGTCAAGAAATTTAAAATGTGAACAAACACTTAAAACATAATTAAATAGAATTAATAAGAATTATAGTCACCATAATTTGTCGATTACATCTAACAATTATGAATAGTGAAATTATACAATTAAATAATGTCAAAAATCTAAATAATAATGTATGTCAAACAATTTAAAATTACATGTCATTAATAATTAATTCGAAACAATTGATAAGATGTCTTGGTGAATGTGCAAATATGTCAATATCACAGCTGTGCAAGTATGTCACTTAGCAGACTTAGTTTGTTTCAATATCTTTAAACCACCTCTATTTAAGTGTCCTAATCGGCGATGCCATATATCAGTAGATTTTTTGTCAACAGAGCTTCATTTTTATTGTCAACAAATTTAAAGTTTATTATATGTAGATTTCTATGCTTTTCGCCCGTTAAATATAAATTTCTTCCTTTAATAATTACATGTGTCTCTTTAAATATTACAGTGTATCCTTTCTTTGTTATTAAATCAACAGATAGTAAATTATGTGCGATGTCATTAACAATAGCTTCTAAATCAATAATGTTGCCTTTTGAGTTTAATGTAATCATGCCTTTCTTATTTGCATATAACTTTTCTCCATTAGCAATGTTTATTTCAATCTTTTTCGGTAAATCTGTAATATCATACATATATTTTTCAATATTAGGTCCGACCATGAGCAGAGTGGCGCAGTGGAAGCGTGCTGGGCCCATAACCACTGTTAGAATCAGTTACTAGTGCAGTAAATACATAGTAAATAAACTCAATAACTCATAATAATTATATTAATATTTTTTCTATAGTTTGCAATATGAAATTTATTGATAGGTGACACACGACATAAATCATTACTTTTTCTACAACTTCATAGACAATTATCAATACATTTTTACCTTCAACAGACAAGAATATGCTTTTAGAGTTAAATTCTATTGATCAATCTACCTAATAAATCATAGATGTCACCACAGTATGCTTTCGTTGCTCTCGTTTCGAGGAGAGGTAAGTTTGTTTATTTTATTTCATAATTTGAATTTGTGCTAAATATCTACATATTAGTATCAAACGAAGTTCGCCGCCTGTACGAGGGCGTCGTGCGATCCGTGGCCATGTATGGGGCTCCCGTGTGGTCGCAAGACTGCGCGAGGTCCCCCCGCTGCAGAGCTCTGCTACGGAGCCTGCAGCGGATAATGGCCATACGGATCGTGCGAGGCTACCGTACAATCTCGTACGAGGCGGCGACGGTTCTGGGACGCTCCCCCCCATTCGACATCCTGGCCGACATGTACGCGGCGACGTATGCGTCGCGGCGTGTCGACCGGGGAGCGCCCTGGAACCCGCGCACGAAGTGCCTAAGCGGGAGTGGCACCGACGGATTGTGGCGGCCTGGCGTGCGCAGCTCGAATTACGGATCTGCGCGCGCCAGCGGGCCGTCGGCGTCGGTGCCGTACTCCCGCACCTCGAAGCTTGGCTCCACGGGAAGGAGGAGGTCACCTACCGATTGACTCAGATACTCACCGGGCACGGCTGCTTCGGTGAGTATCTGTGTCGAATAGGACGGGAGGGATCGACACATTGTCACCACTGCGCATCCGACCTCGACTCGGCCCAGCACACGCTGGCGGAGTGCCCCGCGTGGGCCTCCGAGCGCCGAGTCTTGGTCGCAGAGATCGGGCGAGATCTGTCTCCGCCAGCATTGATTGCGGCAATGCTGGCGGACGAGGGAGGTTGGAGGGCTGTGGCCTCCTTCTGTGAAGCAGTGATGCTCCAGAAGGAGGCCGCCGTGCGGGGTCGGGAGATGGCCGATCCCGCTCGAAGAAGGCGGCGCCGGGCTCGGTAGCACAGCTGCGGCACCGCCGCGGGTCGCCGGCGGGTGCGAGTAAGTCGCGCCTGCTACGGCGACCCGGGATGGACCACGCCCCTTCCGTGGCCGGGGGGCGTCGTCGGTGGAGGAGACCGGGGGAGGTAGTAAGCCTCCCCCGAGGAGGGCTCCCCTCTAGGCAGGGGAGCGGAGGCTGGGGGTTCCTGGAAGTTGCTTGATGTTCCCGGGGGCTCCTTACATGCCTGAGGAAGGCCATCCCTGAGGTTTTTAGTGGGTAGGCCTCCCCCTTCTGGGGAGGAGAGCCCCACATAACCCCGGCTCGCCACAGCCGGGGTATGCAATTTAATGCATTTTCCTGAGGGTAACAAAAAAAAAAAAAAGGAGTGTTGTTTGTTTATAACATTTTATTGTACTAAATCCTAAACTGAAATTAAACATTGCATATTAATTGAGAAAAGAGCTTTTCATTTACCTCCAAATCTCGATTCATGTTTACTGAAAAATGAAGAAATTACAAAGCAAATGCCAAAAAAAATCGCTTATACTGTCCATGTAAGTAAGTAAGTAAGTAAGTAAGTACTTTATTTTGTCAAACATGAGTTATACATATAATGCAGATGTCAGGTTTCTTCATTCTCCTTACATGTTTGGCCTGGTGAGGCATACAAAATTAATTAGAATTTAAAACAAATCAAAACATGTTAAATCAATATTCAAGGTAAGTGAATCCTATTAATTCTACAATTAAATATTAAAATAAACTCAGTCATATCTTATGTAGCAAATCAGTTAAACAGAACTAATATTCATTAATAAAATTAGACATCCTTAAAAATTTAAATACAATGTCAGTTAATTTAAAATATTTAAATTTAATTGAAGCAATGTCATGAATTATATATAATGTCATACTACATCCTATTGTATTGTATAAAATTAGACGTCCTTAAAAATTTAAATACATTGTCAAAGAATTTAAAATTATTTCAATTCAATTGCAGAAATGTCAAGAATTACATAATTATAATGTCATACTACAAGAAAAAAAATATAAATTAGGCAAGTCGTTATCACACACAAAGTCACGAACGGAGTAATAGCATTTATCTACGAGGAATTTTTTTAGTCTTAACTTAAATAAGTTTAATTCTAGTTCTTTTATTGCCAATGGGAGCTTATTATATACAGTCGGACCCATACCAAAAATACTGTTGCGCATAAGTGCCGTATTAGCGTTACACATACAAAGCTTCGTATTTTTGTTTTTTCTAATTCTATCGCTTTTAAACAATTCAAATTTATATAAATGAGGATTTAATTTCACAAAGACAGCTATTTCAAATATATATAGAGATGGCAGTGTTAACAATTTGTGTTTTTTGAAATAGTCTTTACAGCTATCAGTAGGTTTTAGTCCAAACATTGAGCGAATTGATCGTTTCTGAAATTTAAAAATAATTTCCTTATTCGTAGAATTGCCCCAGAAAATAATTCCAAATCTTAATATTGATTCCACTGTCCCATAGTAAGCGGTAATCAACCCGTCTATATTAAGAACAGGTGCTAATTTATATAGAGCATATGAAGCTTTGCTTATTCTTACTGAAATTTTTTCTATGTGTAATTTCCAGTCCAATTTATTATCGATTGCTAAACCTAAAAAAGTCACAACATTTGTTTCATTGATTTCTTGAGTATTATATTGTATGTTCATTTGCAAAGCAGGCATTCCTTGACTCAGATGCATTACTTTCGTTTTATTTAAGTTTATTTTCAAATTGTTATTTTGTAACCACATTATTATACTTTCCAATGTTTTACTAATCTCATTTTCATATGTGTCTTTATTTTCACAGTGAATAGTGACCGTACTGTCGTCTGCAAATAGCGATATAGGTTTATTAACTGCCATCGGTAGATCATTAATATATACTAAGAATAGTAACGGTCCTAATACACTTCCCTGAGGGACACCATATGTAATTGTACTTTGAGAGGATTTATACACGTGTTCTTTTTTAGATTTCATACATATCTTAGAGATTTCAACATATTGTTTTCTATTTGTCAGGTAAAGACTCAAGAAGTTGCAAAATATTACCTCTTATTCCGTAAGCATTTAATTTTAATAGTAATTTGTTATGATCAACATGATCAAAAGCCTGAGTCATGTCACAAAAGATGGCACAGACAGGATTTCGTTTGTCAATATTTTTCATTACAATTTCTAAGAAATCATAAACAGCCATGTTGATTGTTTTGCCCTTTCGAAAACCTTTTTGTTCTTTAGCCAAGATATTATTCTTTTCAAAAAATTTTATCATTATGTCATATATATACTTTTCATAAATTTTTGAGAATATTGGTGAATGAGCAATAGGCCTGAAATTTTCCATAAGCTGCTTATCTCCTTTTTTATGTACAGGATTTATTTTTGTTACTTTTAGCTTATCCGGATAGGCACCAGCAGATATTATCATATTGAGTATATGTGTTACATGCTCACATATTGTTTCACCCACAAATTTTACTACCTTAGTACATATATTATCATATCCTTCACTATTAGTGCTCTTTAATTTTTTTATTATATTGAGAATGTCATAGGGTAGGGCCGCTGGAATGAAAATTGAACTAGTATTATTTGGAATGTCATACATATATTTTTTATCGTTGTTATAAATAGGTTCTACTTTGTCTATATAATAGTTGTTAAGTCTATTAGCAATATTGCTGGAGTCAGTTATAATATTATCGTCAATTTTTAGTGAAGTAATTGATTCGCGGGGCTTATTTTCTTTATTATTGTTTACTATCTGCCAAACGCTTTTTGACTTATTATTAGATTGCTTTATTTTATAATTATTTTGTGCTCTCCGTGTGAGTTTAATTATTTTCTTATATAAAGTATTGTATCTTTTAAATTCAACCTTATTAGAGCTAGTAGGATTCAACCTATATCGCCAAAGGAGTGATCTCTTTTTCACGCTACTCTTTTTTATACCACGTGATAGCCAAGCTACTTTTTTATTTAGTTTGATGGTTATTTTTATTTTCGGAAAACAAAGGTCATAAAATAATCTAAATTGATTAATAAAAAAATCGTAGGCTTTATTAGGATCATCCTCTTCATAAATTTCCGAAAAAGACAGACTTTCTAGGCAATTTTTAAACTTAATCATATTATCCTTACAGTAATCACGGCGTAAAATGATCCATTTATCAATGTGTAAACATTTTTTCACCGGAAATTTAAGCAGCTGTGCTGTATGGTCGGATAAGCCAAATTCAATAACTTCAGACTTGCAGACTTTCTTATTGACATTGTGAGCAAAATTGTCTAGGCAAGTCCCACTTGACAATCGGGTTGGTTCTCGTATTGCTAATTTCAGATTGTGAGTCAATAATAGGCATTCAAATTCAAGTGTAGTACTAGTTTTTTTTAGTATATCTACATTAAAATCCCCAGCAATTATTACATGCTTTTTACTCATTTTATTTATTTTAGAAAGAAGCTCAGATAGATTTTCAAAGAACTGATTGAGATTTTTTACACTAGGCACTCTGTACACGCATATTACAATCAAGTCATATCCACACAACTCCACACCACAGCATTCAAAAATACCCTCGAGAGACATCCGCTTAACATCAGGAATAGGTTTACACTTATAACCATTTTTTATTAAGATACATGCTCCCCCTCTCTTACTGGAGCTTCTACTAAAACTATCTGCTAGAAAATAATTGGACACAAATAAATTGTTTTCATAGCCAGACTGTACAAAATGCTCTGTTATGCAAATGATATCAACACATTTATTTTTTTCTGATACTTCATTTAAACATACTAAAAGATCATCAGACTTTGCAAATAGCCCAGCAATGTTTTGATGCATTATTAATAGATACTCATTGACGAAAAAAATCAGGCGATGTCTTTGCTAAGTCTTGATCAGTAGTATTTGTCAAATCAATATTTAATGTTGCTGAATTTTCACGCGTTTCACTATGATACATTTCTATGTCATTCACTAATTTGTAAAGGTCACCAATTATGATTTTAATGCCAAAGTTATTGATGTCCCCATTAGTACTATCAAACATTTTATAACTATAGTCCAGATTTAGATTTGAGTCAAGAAGATAAGCATATTTATGAGTAGCAATGTCAAGATATAATAAATTATTGAAATTTTCAATTCTCCAATTAAACATATTTTTATGATAGGTACACTTATAATAAGGCAAACAAAGTATGATGTTAGTATGATTCAATTTTTGCAGTGTTTCCCTAATACTAAAAATTAGCTTAAAGTAGTTTTTTGTATTTTTGAAATCCTCTTCACCAATCATCAGTACAAAATAATCCCTTTTCGTTAAATCCTTAGTGATGTATTCTGCATCCTTTATCAGGGTTTGAAGGTCGCAATGGGTTTTTAAGAAATGGCAGATTTCATATTGGTCACTCTTAAAATTTGCTTGCAGAGTCTCTAAGATTTTATTCTTGTTGTTAGAGCTAAGAACATGAATTCGATGTTTAACTATATTCCTTTTTCTATTGTTAAGTTTTGATTGACTTATATTTTTTTGGGGTGAAGTGTTCCTTGTTTCCAGATTCATTGTTTGTGTATATTGGTTTCTATGAAAGTTTGTTTTTCTTGTGTTTGATTTCGGGGAGAAAATTTTCCTGTCCTGTTTTACCGGAGTCCGTGATTGAATACATTTTATTGATTTTTTTAGTATTGAACAGCTTTCGATTTCCTTCTTCAAACTATTATTTTCTAAATTTAATATATCTATTTCGTTATTTGCTGCTGTTAGATTTTACATGATTGGCGATTTTACCTTGCTATAATAAATATTTCATACATGTTACTATAACGACACTCTAAGTTTGTTTCTCTATATCCCAACTAATATTATAAATGCGAAAGTGTGTTTGTTTGTTTGTTTGTTTATTTGTTTGTTTGTTTGTTACCTCTTCACGCTTAAACTACTGGACCGATTTCAAAAAATTTCTTTCACCTTTGGAAAGCTACATTCTCCCGAGTAACATAGGCTACTTTTTAATCCCGGATAAATCGACAGATCCCACGGGATGCGCAATAAAGGCTTCGCTCAAAAACTACTGCACAGATTTTTATGCGGTTTTCATCAATAGATAGAGTGATTCTTGAGGAGTTTTGCGGCATTTTTTATCTCGGAAAAAACGGATAGTCCCACGGGAAGCGCGATAAAATCTTCGCACCATAAACCGACTTCCGCGTATATGTAGCCGTGGGCAAAAGCTATGACCCTTAACCCTCTATACACCCAATCCCGAAATCCACGCGGGCGAAGCCGCGGCAGAAAGCTTAAGTTATATTAATAAAATCATTGACTGATTGACGTTTATGATTTTTTTTATATCTCCCAAGAAAAGGAATAATAAAAAAAGTACCAAGCTTTAAGCCAGCTTAGAGTATCAAATTTCTGGATCTTTTGTCAGATGGATGTACATGGTTAGAAAGTAATGTTTTGTGTATGAAGATATTTCGATATAGAAGTACTTCCGAACATTTTGAATGCGTGTGAAAAATTTGGTGACTGTCTCCATCTTGAGGTCTCTAAGTGACAATGGTCTGGTTTCCTTACACTAGATGGCGTCAAGTCAAGTTCCAATGCCCTTAATTACGAATAATCTAAAATTGTAACATAAGATAATTTGTTATTATGTGGTCTGATATTAATATTAACCGTTAAAGGTTAATATTAAACGTCATCCCAAATCTTATCAAATTGGGATTCCAAAATATAATTACAATAATTATTATCAAATTTCAACTTTAATTATTAAATATTTAACGTTATTGTTTTATTTTTGTGTAGAGCTAGGAGAAGTCATTCCAGAAGATCATTACATTAGTGTTGTCAACAATATCAAACACCTTCAAGAAATAACGGTTTACTTATTTAAAGCAATGGAATACTAGCGTGACTTTTAGGACTTGCACTCTTCCCGAATGACTGAATACTGTCGCCGACCAAGTTACATCAAATTATTACATTTAAATGTGCAACTGTGTTCCGCCACGTGGCTCACTGTGCTGCCATCTATTGGATAACGGTACAAACAGAAAAGAGACAGTAGTCAAATCCGCAATCTATCATCATGGTATAACTTCGAGCATGAGAAGTAGAATTGCATATTTACATTACAATGACTGCGTATAATAAATAATTAAGGTTTTGACATTAGTTTTTAAGAATCGTAGTTGGATGTAGTTCTAGAAAGGATCTATTCCACGGAAATAATAAAACAGTGGTATATCAAACGAATTGTAAAACATATGAATACAAAAACTAAAAGATCTATTAAAACACAGTAGTAGTTGTGACAAGATTGGTGTATATTGTCCAAAAAAGTACAAGTCATTCAACATTACCACAGAGTAAACATGAGCATTGCCATATTAAACCTAATATAGCTAATAGTATGCATGTTATTAATTTGATAATGTCATTTTGATAATCTTATTACATTATATATAAAAATGAATCGTAAAATGTGTTGGTAAGCGCATAACTCAACAACGCCTGGACCAACTTGGTCAATTCTTTCGTTAATATGTTCGTTGAAGTTTAAGGATGGTTTCTACGGCGAGAAAAATTCAAATAATTATCGGAAAAACCCTAAAACCAGACGATCTTATTTCCCATACAAACGTTTTCTAACCAAAACGTACAGTCAATTTGAGCTTAATTGTTATTGTATAAAGTTCATATTGCAAGCACTCACTGTTGTCCAATCAATGTAGATGTGTTCCTAACATCAAAGAGTTAGTTTGAGCTTTATTAACGTTATATAAAGTTGAAATTCAATCATATCTATCAAAACAGTGTGCGTGCTTGCGTTGGAGCACAGAATACATCATTGGAGGATTTAATGTCACGTTCCAAAATATACAAAATGTTATAGTTCATTTGGACCAAAAAACTGCCACATTATAAATCTTTTTGACAGGATGAAGTCTGCCGGGTCCGCTAGTAGTCAATAAGATTTTAAAATTAATAAAAAAACATAAACATTAGCTTGACATCAATGAAGGAATGAATGCTATATCTTAATTAAAAAGAAATATGTCTTCTTTGTTTGTTTCTCAATGTTCAATGAATGAATGAAACAAATATATTATAACTATCACAACCATTTATTGAAAACTTATATGTGACAATAAATCTAAAAAAAATATAAAAAAAAAACAATTAGGCGATATTGAGTCTTATTTGTTTCTGGTGTCCATTGAGCTGCTGGATTCTGAAATACAAGAGAAACATATTGTTATATTGCACTGAATATTATCAACATTGGAGTAAATAATCAGAATTCTGAGAGTATTTATCTATCGGTGGGAGAAGCTGTTGTTACAACCGTGGACACAGATCCAAACAATAGGCTTGTTGCCTAAATTTCAGTAGTTAGATACTAATATACCTTGATGCCTATTCTATACAAAATAATAATTATTTTTGAAAAAAATTGCTTATTTATAAGAATAATTTTGCATTTAATTAAATATTTGATATTAGTCATCAAAAACGCTCATGACTGTCATGGCGTCTTCAATGACGTCACGCCGTGCAAAACACAGCTGTTTTAGTATGGGAATATTCGGAATTGTGAAGTTATTTTAATAAAAAATGGATTCATCGTTTTACAAGTACTGCATAGTGCCCCAGTGTACAAGCACAAGTATAAAAACACCAAAAAAATTATTTATATACGTGCCAAACAATCAGCAGATACGTAAAAAGTGGCTGACACTCGCGAGAAGGAATGATGCCCATTCTTTTTCGCACTTCCACAAGACACTTGGGAATGACATTTTGACTTTGACGTTTCGCACGGCGTGACGTAACACTTTTTAATTGGTGTTTGCTGTCACGTGACTTATGGCTTATTTTGTGCAATTTTATTTTATAAAAATATAAATAATCAAAAGTTATTATTATATAAAACTTTGTTTTTTCATAATTAAATGATCATCTTAATAGTTATGCAACCTAATGCATCAGATTTGTTCATAGTGGATACAAGCCTACCTATTGTATGGATTTTCATGTGTGGGGTCGCATGAAAAGTCTTGTCTACAACGAGCCAAATCCAGTTTCGTCTGTGGAATAACTAAGAGAAAGGATAGTGGATGCAGCAAATCAAATGCGGAAACTTTGGCAACTGGAGTAGTGAAGACTGGTCTCCGTAGAACAGATGCGACAATGTATCAGAAATAGAGGCGGCCATGTAGAACATGAACTGTAGAGTAAGAAAAAGTTGTGTCAAAACCTGATTAAATGAATGACACTTCATGTTAACCTATTGTTTTATTTTACTTTTTAGGGCTAAGTATTAATTTTCTTCACCACTACCTACCTACCTAATAAGCTAAGTTTTTTGTTGTTGTTTGTATCTGTGTCCAGAGAAAGAAGCTCAAACTGAAAAAGAGACAGTAATAAGAACTGCAGAAGCTACTAAAACGTCAGAAAGAACAGTTAGACGTATAATTAAGGAAGGCAGAAATTCCGAATTCCTTACTGTCTTTAGGACACCGGGAAAAAAAGGAATAAAACAAAGCCGATAACAGAGATTGACACTTTTGATCAATCGGTAGTAAGAACCTGCATCCACAATTAGCACATTACAAATAAATAACTAAGAAATATAGATAAAGCTACGCTTATCAGTATCTCAACAATGGCAATATGGGAATATAAAAGAGCTTCAATGTATTGAAAAATATAATTCTTGTTATCTTACCTATTAACTTCAACCAGATTTTCTACATAGATGATTGTATTGTTTAGAGACCTGTAACAGAAGAACATATACATTATAACTTTTACAAAGGATATTGTTTTTTGCTGATTCCGCGCAGTTCATGATGACTTGTCCAACAAGCAAACAAGGTCGACACGTGTTTCGTCTCTCAGCGAGACATCTTCAGGATTTGTTGCCCGCTCGATGACTCACCAGCGGCTGGCTCAATCTGAGCTGGCCTGGCTGGTGAGTCATCGAGCGGGCAACAAATCCTGAAGATGTCTCGCTGAGAGACGAAACACGTGTCGACCTTGTTTGCTTGTTGGACAAGTCATCATGAACTGCGCGGAATCAGCAAAAAACAATATCCTTTGTAATACAATGGACTTCCGCAAAATAACACCTGCTACAATAGATATACATTATAACTTTTGTATATTGTGATTTGTGTAAAACATTGAACATTTAATTATGTTTACTCAGTGTCATAATTAAAATAAATACTCTACGATTAGTCATTATGGAGCTTTACTTTCCAAGTAACAAACAATCTGACATGGGGAACACATCGTTCGGTGGAGGGGACCGGGGGAGGTGGTGGCTTCCCCGAGGAGGGCTCTCCTGTAGAGAGGGGAGCGGAGGCTGGGGGTTCCCGGAAGTGGCCTTTGTGTTCCTGGGGGCTCCCTACATGCCTGAGGAAGGCCATCCCTGAGGTTTTTAGTGGGTAGGCCTCCCCCTTCTGGGAGGAGAGCCCCACATAACCGCCGGCTCGCCACAGCCGGGGTATGCAATTTAATGCATTTTCCTCAGGGGAACAAAAAAAAAAAAAGGCGTTACTAAATAAATTAAGCGCTATTTAGTAATGTGAACTAAAGGATGATAAATGATTTAAAGACTGTATTTAAGTTTTAATTATAAACTGTACGGCACAATATTAGCAAAATGATAAAACTAACGAGCACACTTATAATTTTTAAAATATTTTGAAAGCCGAAAGAACTTGAAACTGGGATTGCAAGAACTGAAGAAGATCCATAACTAGTTGGTTATTTTATAATTTATTTTGTAAATAATAATAAAATACGCTTTGTATTATTTGCGATGAAAAATTTGGATAATTAATAAACTTACCAAGGAGTCCGCCATGTTTGTGATGACCTCCTTTTTTGTGGCAGCCTGCAGAGTAAATACATTACGATTATGTGACTATATTTTATCTTTCAAAACCAAATAAAATATATGCATGGTATTAGGCCATTTTAATTATTTAAACGGTTCATAAACAAACGAACGAACACTTAAAATAAGTAAAACTAATTTATATGCATAACATGGTACAAAAACAGATTTTTAATACTAGCTCAAAGTAAGCAAGACTTGTCTTATGGGATCAAGAATATCATATATACCATACATATATTAATACTTTTGATAGAATTATATATTAACAATCAAGGTTAAGGTACAAATGCTTGCATTCATCACCAGGACTCGAACCCAGAACCTCAGAGCCTCTCGGCCATGGAGGTATTCAAGATACAATTTTTTTTTGTGGAAGACGCATGAACAGAAGGATCGACGCCTTGCCTACTAACGACACCGGCGACCGTTCCGGAATCGTTAGGGTCCGGAATCAATAAAAATATAATTAAATCAAATTGATAAATAAACCCCCGCAGTTACTAATGTAGAAGAATGAACTAATGCAGATACAGGGGTAGGAGCTGCCATGGCAGCTGGTAATCAAGAACTAAAAGGAATTTGAGCTCTTTTAGTTATAACTGCTATTGTAATCAACCCCCCAATAATTAATATCTCAAAATCATTTTTTATAAACTCCAAATAGAAATAAAAATTTCAACTTCCATTATTTATTATTCATCTAATTGATATTAAAATTAAAACATCCCCAATCCGATTTGATAGAGCTGTTAATATTCCAGCATTAAAGGACTTAATATTTTGATCAAACTAGGCAGACTAATTAAAGAGTACATGTAAATAACAATTTAACATTTAAAATAAATAACAATCCTATATTTTTATATTAAAAACTTAATTATATTGGTTTAATCAATTAAAAGAAGATAATTAAAATCTATTAAAATAATTATATTCCTTACCACCACCAGAAAGGCCTCCGACTATTCCAGTGACTGCGCTGAGTGGTCCTCCTGGAATGTGAGAATTTATATTAATATCAGACTTCATATGAGAATGACATTACATATTAATAAAATTGTAAGTGATTATATTTATTTACATATAAAGTAAATATAGATGATGTTTGTGACTCTTACACGTAAAAACTACTGCATGGATTTTAATGAAACTTTACGATAATATAACTTATGCATCAAAACATAAGCTCCAATTTATAATGATATACGCCACATTAACATAAGCTACTTGAAATACTAATCATACGCAGACGAAGTCGCTGGCACCAGTTACTATCTGATATGAATTTATTCCGTATGACAGACAAAGAAGCAAAATCAAAATCAAAATAATCTTTATTCAACATAGACGGGCCCGAGAAGGGCTCCCCTAACGCACCCAGGGGTGCAAAGGCCGGGGGTCCTCAGATGCGACACTCGATCCTGAGGGCCCCCTACAACGCCAGAGGATGGCCATCGCTGAGGTTTTTAGAGGGTAGGCCTCCCCCTTCTGGGGAGGAGAGCCCCACATAACCACCGGCTCTCCGCAGCCGGGGTATGCAATTCAATGCATTTTCCTCAGCGGAACAAAAAAAAAGAAGGTC
This sequence comes from Scirpophaga incertulas, assembly GCA_036419045.1. Lineage (NCBI taxonomy): Eukaryota > Metazoa > Arthropoda > Insecta > Lepidoptera > Crambidae > Scirpophaga > Scirpophaga incertulas. The sequence continues at coordinate 40,004 of JAYEAL010000624.1, forward strand.
CCTCTCCCCATTCTGGGGCGGACAAGCACACTTGCGCCTTCGGTTCGGAATGTGGAGAAAAATTAAATACTACGGATTCATATTCATCAACTAAAAAAAATATCTTACCTTCACCATCTTCTCCACCAGTGAGGCCACCAACAACACCAGTGACAGTGCTAAGAGGTCCTCCTGCAATGAAAGATATACATACTCGTATATAGTTTTATATCGTAATTCCATTTACTAATATAGGTTTTAATTGGAAATGAATTGTATATGGCAACAACTTGTTTATGACAGAGTTCTAATAAAAATTGATGATTTAAAAGCAATTTTGTAAAATCTGGAAATAAGTATTGTACGATATAAGTTTTAATTAGAAATGTATTTTTATGTCAATAACTTGTTTACGACAGAGTTCTAATAAAAAATGATGATTTAATAGCAATTTTGTAAAATCTAGAAATAAGTATTGTACGATATAAGTTTTAATTAGAAATGTATTTTTATGTCAATAGCTTGTTTATGACAGAGTTCTAATAAAAATTGATGATTTAATAGCAATTTTGTAAAATCTGGAAATAAGTATTGTACGATATAAGTTTTAATTAGAAATGTATTTTTATGTCAATAACTTGTTTATGACAGAGTTCTAATAAAAATTGATGATTTAATAGCAATTTTGTAAAATCTGGAAATAAGTATTGTACGATATAAGTTTTAATTAGAAATGTATTTTTATATCAATAACTTGCTTATGACTGTGTTCTACTAAAAATAGATAATTTAATAGCAATTTTGTAAAATCTGGAAGTAAGTATTGTACGATACTTCGACTCAGATGCTGATATTTATGTTGAAAATGGATTCTCTCCCATTCAACCAGTAAAGCGTGCAGAAAGGTTAAATGATAAGAATTGGACAAGTACAGAGTTTGGATGAAGTTTGATGATTTTCTCGTGTAAGTGATAAAAAATTCTGTAGATATTCAGCATTTCAAGAAATAATTATTCTCTTACCTTCTCCATCTTCTCCACCAGTGAGGCCGCCGACCACACCGGTGACAGCACTCAGAGGTCCGCCTGGGAAGATATAATTTTATTTTGCTATTGCTAAGTATGATCACAGAATTAAAATTTGTAATTATATAGTTGTATAATTTTTTCCGATTTTGTCTATTTTTGTATTGTTATTTTGTTGAGCATGTATGATAGCTGTAATTGTTATTGTTTTTATATTTGTATTAATATATGTATGTGATATGTATTTCAGATTAATTTTATGATTTCTTTTGAATCTTTATTATAAATGTTAATTTATAAGTGTTATAAACGTAAGAGTAGACAAATAGATATAATCAGAAAGCTTCGAACTGCTAAGCTATCGGGAGTTACACGTGTTATTGTGAGTCAACCATAAAAGATAGACATATGCTCTCGTGGGATATTTTTTTATATTATTTTAAGGAGAACAATTTCGTTCACTGCTCTGCTCCTATTGATTGTAGCGTGATAAACCATGATACTATAACCAGCTCAGGAGAATTAAAAATATTTGTACCAAGTTTTGTTAAAATCCGCCGAGTAGTTTTTGTTTTTATAACGGTTATACAGACAGATAGACAAAAATTTTCCTAAAAGAAATATTTCTTTGTATCAGGCTAAATGAAGTGAAGAATTATCTTACCTTCTTCATCATCACCACCACTGAGACCGCTGACTATACCAGTGACAGAACTGACAGGTCCTAAAAGGGAATATTGTAAAAATGTATCTTGACTTGTTATATTCAAGTAATTAGGATGTGACATAATAATTATAACAATATTATTGCTGATTTCTCTAAAGTTTATTTATTTTCTAATTTGGGACACAGACAGTTACAACAATACATAAAAACTAAACAAACTTGCAAAACATACATACATACATACATACACTCACGCCTTTTTCCCACAGGGGTAGGCAGAGATTACGTCTTTCCACTTGCTACGGTCTTTACATATCTCTTTCGCTTCATCTACTTTCATAACATTCCTCATACATGCTCGACGATTGCGGGTACTTGCAAAACATAAACCAATAAGTGTCCACATTATATTCTGAGCAAAATCAAGCATATTTAGGCAACATTCGAATGTAAAATAAAACAAAAAATAAATGTCAATTTAATTAACATTATACATTTTAATTTTTATTATATATATTTAATTTAGTAATTTATAATTTTTTTATTATATGATTAACATGCTTGATACAAAAACACATTTTTGCCATATGTGGTGTTACAGAAAACGTGGTACAGAAAAAACATCGCTACAACGAGCGCTAAGTCGAGGCTATCTTAAATGTATGTCCTTTAATAAAATGGTCGAATCTAGCATATTATGTATAAGGTTCAACTATAAATAAACTTTTCTTACCGTCTTCACCAGCTAAGCTTGTGACGGAACTGACAGCTCCTGTGAATTAAAGTAAAAATAAACACATTAAACATACGCCTTCACTTTAGACAGTTCTTATGGTGAACGTAATAATGTTAGTTTTATAATACAAATGTCATGTTTGACTTGGTGGCGGCTGTACATTTCTCTCCTACTAGTGCAGCGGTCGGGGAACCGGGGTAAATAACCCCAAATGGGGTAAAAATGAAACTGTTGCTAGTAAAAAGTATAAATTTTTAATTTGCTCTTTTATATGTAAATAAACCTGTTAGTATTTTTTTTCAACTTAAACAATTTAGAAAGAAAGAAATGTTTTTTATTTGGCGCCTATTTAGCATATTAAAGCTAAAGTACAGGTACGATATAATACAATAAATAAATTAACAACAATAAAAAATTTACAGCAAATGGCGACCAAATGTGACTCCAGTTAGCTAATAGCCACAGATAACTGAGACGCTGATTTTCAGTGGAGCCACCAGGAGACCTATTTTTGAATTACGAATGCGATTTCGAAATCACCGCTGACTAAATAGTCAGCGGTGACTTTGAGGTCACGGATTCCTAAACATCCAATTTTTGAAAGTCGTTCGCAGAGCTGCCAACATAGATAAAGTACACACATAAATGTAAGAGTTCGGTTCCACGCAGAATGTAGCCGCTGCCGGTTATTGCCGGCTTAACCATTATGGTTATATATATATATATTTACATATATATATACACATACATATCTACATATATTATAGGTATATAAAGGTTTATATATATATATGAATGTAGTCGCTGCCGGTTATTGCCGGCTTAACCATTATGGATAAAACAGATACTATTTCAACAACAGATAACATTTCCACAAGTATGACTTGATTACGAGTGGGTGAGGGCACTCGTAATGAAATCACATCCGTGACTAAGGTAGTCACATCAGTGATATTCAAAAATAAGAATTATTGAAAATCGGTGATTATTAGTCACATTCGTGATTTCGAAGTCGCATTCGTAATTCAAAAATAGGTCTCCAGGACTCCCCTTTTACAAAACGTGGTTGCCATAACTGTTCGCTCCGAGCCACAACACGCCATACATAACACCTTTACCTTGCCTTGTATAGTTTCATCCCTAGGTTTAATAGGTGTATTTTATATATAATTAAGTTATAACTTACCACCAGCAACGCCGGCTGTAACAAAAACAAGTTAACATTAGTATTTTATACATTAGGCTTAACTTTAGCTGTATTTGAATAGTCTATGATACTTACAGACTGACGAAACAGCACTGCTTGCCGTGTCTGAGGACTCAGAAGCTTCACTGCATGCTTCACCTGCAACAATAATGAATAATGTGTTAAATTCATCTAAATTTGTTTTGATAAAGCCTATATTGTATTTCATCATCATTAGATTGACAGTGTCAAAACTTTATTAGTCAAAGAAATAAAACCTGTATTGTATTTTATTATCATTAGATTGACAATGTCAAATCTTTACTAGTCAAAGAAATAAAAATATATTGTGTTTTATCATCATTAGACTGACAATGTCAAATCTTTACTAGTCAATGAAATAAAAGCTGTATTGTGTTTTATTATTTGATAATGTCAAATATTTATTAGTCAATGAAAAAAAAAATACTCACTTGAAGAATGGTGTGCTGAAATTAGAAAAAAGTAACATAAGAATTTTTTCAAGAATGTTATAGTTAGTAGACTTTTTGCTGGCAGTTTTGTAACAGATAATAAATATTTCATTTATTAGCAATTTTGTAGAAGCAATCACGCCTTTGTCTGCGTTTATCCGTTTGGCGCCCATGCACTGAATATGATAAAAAAAATTTGATAGTGTTTTTGGGCCTGATATTGTGTCTTCGCTCATTTGACTGCTCTGACTGGTTTCGTCAGTTGATTAGATATTATTCACTTTCTTAATTATTACGTCACGATTATTGATATTAGTGATTGATTTTCCTTTGTTTAAGTATTGCAGAATTATTTTGCGTAAATAGTTGTATTTTTTTTTTGTAGTTTGCGTAAATAGTTGTAGTTCATTTGGAATGTTTACTATTTTAACGCTTTAATTATCTATAAAAGATATACTTTCTATATTGATAAAAGGTTATTTGTGTGAAAGCCTAAAACAACTATATATTCCTTAATTTATTTATAAAACAATATTATTGAGATTTAAAAAATTGTTTATTCAAAAATAAGATTGAAATTTATTTTTATTTATTATTATTTCAATATCAAAATGATTAAAAATTTGACAATTATGCTATAAAAGTATCTATACTCAGTAGCAGACATCCAGAATATTATGTTATATATTTTTTTTTTCAATAAAAAGCAAATACGACACAGGATAAAAATCCGATCTACAGTCGGATTTTTATCCCGTGTCGTACCCAGACCGGAACAAATTTTTGTAGATCATACGAAATATTTGTCCTGTTCGGAAATGGTACCCACGACCCATTGCGTCTCGCAATCATTCGATCGCTGCGCCACTAAGTGCCAAATAAAATAAACATAAAATTCTTACCCGCGCTGACGGAGGATTCTGTAACAAAACAGTGATAGCATAAGAATTTTTGCTAAAATTATAAATTAGTTTGTTTATTATAAAATTACAACTTATTATTTTATTAATCGTTTTTTTTTTATTTTTATGTGATAGGGTAGGGGGCAAACGAGCAGACGGATCACCCGATGGTAAGCAATTATCGCCGCCCATGAACGCCCGCAACACCAGAGGAGTCACAAGCGCGTTGCCGGGCTTTTAAATGGGAGTACGCTCTTTTCTTGAAGGTTTGGATATCGTAACGCTTCGGAAGCACTGCAGGCGACAAGTCATTCCACAGTTTAGCTGTGCGAGGCAGAAAGTTTCTAGAGAAACGCACAGTGGTGGACTGCCAAGTATTGAGATGGTGAGGATGGAAGGTTTGTCGCGTGACGTGGAACGATGTCGGAAAGTAGTTGCAGGGATTAGTCCAAATAATTCTTGAACAACATCTCTTATTATAATCGCTTAACTAGAATGTGTCGCCAGTATGATGAGATCGTCGGGGATGCCGATATTTTTCATTGTATTTTTATAGTTTTAAGAATTTCCTATCTAATAATTTATGTAATTTATAATTTGATTTAATAATAAATAATAATAATAGTAAATATTTGTTACACTTACACCAATTAGCCTAGCCCAAACTAAGCTCTGTAAGGCTTGTGCTATAGGATATAGGGTAACGGATAGACATACATATATTATACATATATAAATAATTTTTATTGAAATATATATCAACAACCATGACTAAGGTACAAACGCTCCCATTCATAACAGAAACATCTGCCCTCACCGAGGTTCGAACCCGGAACCTCAGAGATGGCGACACCTTGAAACCGGTGTACTATCCACTTCTGTGTTTCTTCTTTTTATTTTTATCCATGTTTTGTTTTGTTTATCCTTTGTTATTCCGAAATTGAGTTTTGTTATCCCAACATATCAACATATCGCACTAATAATACAATAGTGTATTAACTCAAAACGTCGTACTTGACATAATACTATAAACACACGCAAAATTTGATTCCTCACGCGTGATCAAGACCGTCGTTCGATTAGTGCAAAAACAGAATAAGGATAAATTAAAAAACTTATGTGACAGTTATTCAATTTACAACTATTACATGAAGTGAGTAATAAGTTTTTTTTGATTCTGAAAAATGTTCGATTTTGAGTTGATACACTATTGTATTATTAGTGCGATATATAGTTGTATATTTGGTGCACGTTAATAATATAATTAGTAGAATGTATATATGTTGGGTTTCAACCTTTTTTTTTTTTTGTTCCCCCGAGGAAAATGCATTAAATTGCATACCCCGGCTGTGGCGAGTCGGCGGTTATGTGGGGCTCTCCTCCACAGAAGGGGGAGGCCTACCCACTAAAAACCTCAGGGATAGCCTTCCTCAGGCATGTAGGGAGCCCCCGGGAACATCAAGCTACTTCCGGGAACATGTTGGGTTTCAACCTAGTTTATTATTAATACCATGCGTCTTTATAAGACAAAGCCTTCTATTAGGCGTGCGCGGTGATATATGTAGATCCAACGAGTCGCTATTAAACAAAATTTTGAGAAACTGTGCGTGGAGTATACCGACTGGGTCTAATCTCCATCTGTATCATTAGAAAAGCAGCTAAAGACTATACATAGTTAGATGCACAGAAACTAATGTCGTTATAGGTTAACGTTATTTTTTTTTTAGCTCTTTTTGGTTTTCTGCGGACTCTTTGGTCCGCACTCTTTTTTGTTTGTGTTAGTCTTTTTTTTACATTTCCTTATTACTTTTTTATTCTATAAGTAACATATCATTTGTCGATTAGGAGAAAGGTATTGTTCTCCGTTTTGTGGGGACAGCTGGTCTTGTCCCCCACAATATATAGGTTAACGTTTGTAGACTGCATTTCAATTTTGGTGGTAATGAGAACCGGGCTATTGAAGAGACTCCGGTCACCTGCCTTCTCAAAGCCTCATGATTGATTTAAGATTAGTTATTTAATTATCAACCATTGAATCTAATTTATTTTTGGTTTCATAATTTACAATCTATTAAGTAATATTATTAAACCTCTGAATGAAATTAATGACATTCTGGTACAGAGTCTAGGAGGTAGACTCTGTACCAGGGTCGTCTGCATGGGTACCTCCGTCTTACCTATTTCCGCCGCCAAACAGCAGGGTTCGCTTTGCTGTGTTCCGGCGTGAAGGGCAAGATAGGCAGTGAAATTACTGGGTACTGTGACTTTACATCTTATGTCACAAGTTGGCAACGTACACTGTGGTTCTTATGAGGTTTGCAGATTTGCTGCGAATCTCGTGGGAACCACATGCACTATAGGCGACTGTTACCACTTACCATTAGGTGGGCAGCCTGCTTGTTTGTCAACTTTAGCATAAAAAAAAATGAAATAAAATAACTTAAACACTTACTTGCAGACGATTCAACTTCTGTAAAATAAAAAGACGTTATGTTTAATAACCTGTTTTTATGTATAAAATTTAAACAGATTATAAGTGCAACATTATAATTTTGCAGCAGTTAGAATAAGCGATAACTTACTTGAATGAGGGAAGCAAAGGGCGCTGCCGATCTGCAATCATACATACAAATGCAAATTAACTAATGTGAGTTTTATTAAACTTAAATTTTACTTATTTTATTGGGTGTATAATAAGTATGCCTGTGCCTCTTGAGTATTATAAAATGTAAATAGTTCCATATTCAAAACACTCGCCGTCTTATTACATGACAAAAGTGACAAAAGATTTGGCTCTGCCTAGCACTGAATTAAATTTATTAATACACATATAGATATAAGATTTGGCAGTATGGCTTAGTACCTTCGCCTGTTTCTATGGACGAAAATTGACAACAACAATTATTACATGACATTGTTTAAACCTAAACTAAAGAACAACTTGGGGTTATGTCAATTCTAAGAAACAATTATGCAACGAAACGAGTTCTAGCTATGGTTTACCCAAAAATCAGGTTGTACTCGGGTCTGTAGCAAATCTAGTTACACCCATAGTTTAGCTCCGGTTTAAGTTTGATTTATATGTTGAATATCATATTCGACAGCTAGCTAACTTTAGAGTTAATACTTTCTCTTCAATGTTAATGCAGCAATTGCGATTTAGCTTTTGAAATGGATTTTGCTAGCTTGACAAAATTTACCGTGACAATTTGGATGGATTTGGAAGTAGGGTTTGTCCTCTGGACAACCAAACCGGCTTATGTAGACGTAACGACATTTATGTACCTATATATTATATTATTTACATTTATTATGTCACCATAACTAAGATTTTTGTATACTTTAAATAACATGTGACTAAAACGCCATGAAACAAGGCTATAAAAAGGAATGCATGAGGGAATGAATGTAAGATCTTGGGTTGAACTTAGGTTTTGCGAAACTTGAGACAAAACGCTTTGCGTGTTAAACTTGAGGCTATGTATAGACCCGAGTTTAAGCCCCGGTTTTCATAGTTCTGGTCTAACCCATGGTCTTTTAAGTATTAAGAAGGTAGGTCTCACCCCTGTTTTTACTTTAAAATTTTGTCTGTACTTTTGCAAGTGGGACTTTCTGAATAAATATACGAGAGAATTTTTGTTAATTGTGTTTACAGTTCCCGTATATCTCTATATAATTTAACGTGTAATATTTTGTAACGTTAAGAAAAGTCTTTCTTCATATAATAAATGGATAGCTCATATCTTTTGACACTTCTAATAGTAAGTTAAGAGAACAGACGAACAATCTGTGCCTTCTATTTCTAAATTATAGATAAAGAAATGTATATTGTAGAAACATAAAATTATTAGTATAGAAACAAAATAATAGATGTTTGTATTCTTATGGGGAATGTAGCTTTTTGCAGTTTGAAAGGGTCAATAATACCATCCTTTTCCAATAGGTTAGATGACTACAACTGAATATGGCTATTTTTGTTATATAACTAGCGGACCCGACAGACTTCGTCCTGTCAAAAAGATTTGTACAGTGGCAGTTTTTTGTTCCTACTTATTTTATAGATTTCTGCTAGCTAGCTTTCTGCCCGCGGCTTCGCCTGCGTGGATTTCGGGATTGGGTCTATAGAGGGTTAAGGGTCATAGCTTTTGCTCACGGCTACATATCCGCGGAGGTCTGTTTATGGCGCGAAGATTTTATCGGGCTTCCCGTGGGACTATCCGTTTTTCCGAGATAAAAAATACCGCAAAACCTTGCTCAAGAATCACTCTATCTATTGATGAAAACCGCATGAAAATCTGTACAGTAGTTTTGAGCGAAGCCTATATTGCGCATCCCGTGGGATCTGTCGATTTTCCGGGATAAAAAGTACCTATGTTACTCAGGGATAATGTAGCTTTCCAAAGGTGAAAGAATTTTTGAAATCGGTCCAGTAGTTTCGGAGCCAATTCATTACAAACAAACAAACAAACAAATTTTTCCTCTTTATAATATTAGTATAGATGTCGCATAGCCAACCAAATCGCAAAAAAAAAGTCTAAATGACCTATTACATTTTGTGGCTATTCAATTTTGGAACGTGACATTAAATCCTCCAACGATGTATTCTGTGCTCCAACGCACGCACGCACACTGTTTTGATAGATATGATTGAATTTCAACTATATGTAGCGTTAATAAAGCGCAAATTGACTCTTTGATGTTAGGAACACACCTTCATTGCTTAGACAACAGTGAGTGCTTGCAATATGAACTTTATACAATAATAAGAAAGCGCAATTCGACTGTACGTTTTAGTTAGAAAACGTTTGCATGGGAAAATAAAAGGGCTGTTTATAGGGTATTTCCGATAATTATTCGAATTTTCCTTATTGTAAAAACCCTCCTTGAACTTCAACGAACATTAACAATAAGAATTGGCCAAATTGGTCCAGGCGTTGTTGAGTTATGAGCTTACCAACACATTTTGCGATTCATTTTTATATATAAGATTTTGTATTGATATTGCTTTTAGATTTTAAAAGAAGTACAATAATTTTTTACAAAATTCTAATGAAACGATTACCTTTCTAACTTCCTTGCATTAAATGTAACATTATATAATATAGAAAGTATATCTATAAACGTAAAAATAACAAAGTTATTGGCAATTTTGTTTATACGTTCATACAAATTAGGCGATTTTAGTAAATTATGACGTCACGATTGCAGTGTACTTTGTATGGAGTACACTGCAATCGTGACGTCATACTTTGTACGTTTTTGAGCGACCCGCGACAGTGCCGCAAACATGGCGCTGTATCTTCAACAGTAATAATCGCAGATACGTCGTTGCTTCTACAATATTTCTCATCTAAAAGAGAACTGTTGTTATGTATAGAATAAAAAAAAATATCATCTACCCAATTGTACCAAAGCAGAGATTTGATTTTAGAACACGCGAACCGCGAACACGAAGACACACAGAAAATTTGATTGGGTCTCTGCAACTTACCAAAGCGACGAGAATTATAGCTGACTTCATTTTTCTTGATTTTAATTAGCTTATCTATCAGAGGAGCTGTCAGTAGCTGGAAGTATTTCCGTATATTATGCTGTTCTGGTAACGAGAACTGCTTTTATACTCGATATTTGACAAAAATCGATCAGTTCAAATATTTGTAAACTCTTAACAAGTCTAATTTTGTAATATTTCCAGAAAGACAAAAGGTTTTGAATTTGTGGACACAGGTGTGCTGTGACACACATACGCGTTACAGAGTAGGTATTTTTGAACTAATCATTGACATTTCTACGTCTATTCATAAAGTGGTCATTTTCGAACTGGAGACGGATTTTTGAAACAATAGAAAACCAATTCGCATTCGAAACCGTGAGATTCGTATACGAATTACCGAATTCACTATTTCTGAACTGGCATTTCGTGCGTTGTGCAACGAGTGGTTCAACCCACTCGTTTTTGATTTCTACCAGTAGCATATCCAACGCTGAAGTGAGGTTGACAGCGATCCGTTTCACGTGTGGGTCATCGCCGGTTTTCTGTTTCTGTTGTGATTTTTATTTTTTTCTGCGTGAAACGGAATCTAATCAAAATTTTGTTTTTAATGACAACACTGAATTCGAATGATACAAAAATCTATAAAATTGTAAGCAGTAGAAAATAATTTCGCGCACGATTTGTATTCGTATTCGAATTCCAAATTCACGTGTAATGATTCAAAAACACGTCTCCTGAACGTTGTTACGTCTATTCATGAAGTGGTCATTTTCGAACTGAATGTTGTTATGTTTCTGTCTATTCATAAAGCAGTCATTTTTGAACTGAATACTGATATGTCTACGTCTATTCATGAAGTGGTCATTTTATGAATTTAACTTTGATATGTCTATTCATAAAGTGGTCATTTTTGAACTGAATATTGATGTCTATGATTATTCATAAAGTGGTCATTTTGAACTGAATATTGATATGTAAAAAAGGCTCTGTACGGAACTGTAATAACTACAGAACGATTGCCCTGATATCGCATGCCAGTAAAATTCTACTCCACATCATTAACGCGAGACTAAGATCTTACCTCGACTGACAAATACCCCAAGAACAAGCTGGATTTGTGAAAGAGAGAGGCACCAGGGAGCAAATTCTAAACCTCCGGCTCATAACAGAAAAGTGCTACGAATACAATACCCCAACCTTCGTGTGTTTTGTGGATTACCAAAAGGCTTTCGACTGCGTTAAGTGGGAAAAACTTTGGGAAATTCTAGCCAACACAGGTGTACCAGCCCACCTCGTCATGCTAATTCGCAAGCTATATGAGTCGGGATACAGCACTGTGACTGTAGGAGATCGAACATCTAGCCATTTCAAATTCCGCAAGGGTCTTCGCCAGGGATGCGTGATCTCTCCGATCCTTTTTAACATTTACGGAGAATACATAATGCGAGAAACTCTAGAGGATTGGAAGGGTGGTATAAAGATTGGCGGAGTGAAAATATCTAACCTTAGATACGCAGATGACACCACACTCTTCACATCAACGGAAAGTGAAATGGCGGAGTTGCTCCATAAACTGGAAACCATCAGCATGGAAATGGGACTTACCATCAATAAATCCAAGACCAAGCTTATGGTCATAGACCGGTTTGCAGCTATGAATATCACCAGTCTCCTACATGACTACGAACTAGTGACTCAATTCCAATATCGTGGCTCACTGGTCACCAACAAAGGGAGTAGTGAACCTGAAATTCGGAGACGGATTGGCATGGCAAAATCTGCAATGACTCAGCTGAGTAAAATCTGGAGAGACCGTAACATAACCCATCGGACTAAAGTACACCTGGTCCGCACCCTCGTCTTCTCCATTGCTCTGTACAGTGCTGAGACGTGGACTTTCAAAGCCGCAGATAGGCAAAGAATCGACGCGTTTGAGATGTGGTGCTGGCGTCGCATGCTGCAAATACCATGGACGGCCCACCGTACCAACTTGTCTATTCTGAAATAGCTACAGATAGAAAATATACCACGTCTATCCACAATCTGCCTACAACGAATAGTGCGGTATTTTGGTCATGTTGCACGCAGAGATACCAGCAACCTGGAACGTCTTGTGGTGACTGGTAAAATAGAAGGCAAAAGACCTAGAGGTAGAAGTCCCAAACGATGGTCGGACCAAATAGTGGAAGAGCTGCAAATACCTGTCTCCGACGCGCTCCACCAAGCTACAGAACGAGATCAATGGAGACGCCTAGTTGATGGAATAAAACGGAGTCACGATCCTCAGTAGTGAGGGACCGATTTTGAAGAAGAAGAAGATTGATATGTCTACATCTATTCATGAAGGGCTCAATTTATGAATTGAACTTTGATATGTCTATGTCTATTCATAAAGTGGTTGTTTTTGAACTGGATACTGATATGTCTACGTCTATTCATGAAGTGGTAATTTCATGAATTAAACTTTGATATGTCTACGTCTATTTATAAAGTGAATTTTTTTGAACTGAACGTTGACACGACTACGTCTATTCATAAAGTGGTCACTTTTTATATATATATTGTTTTTTTTTAATTCAGAATTTGAGTGCGTTTGACAACGATCTCACCTGATGTGAAGTGATGATGTTGCCTAAGGTGGAACACGCAAACTCAAATAGTGCCTATTTATTCTCGCCTTGAAAATCCCTATATTATAGGTCTCGGGGAACAAAGACGCAGGCAGGGAATTCCATTCCTTGGCGGTTCGCGTAATGAAGGACGAAACGAACCGAGAGGTACGGAGAGGTGGAATGTCGACCACATACGAATGGAGCCCCTGGCCGTGTCTCGTCGTCCGATGGTGGAAAGGTGCAGGCGGAATCAATTCATGCAATTCCTGAGCACACTCCCCGAAATGTGACCTGTAGAAAACGCACAGATATGCGACTATTGTAGGAGATATGAAAAAAAATATGTCTACGGAGGGTATAAAAGCGAGTGCAAACTATTGACCCGGGCATTGCCGTCATTTTTGCATGTTGTCACTGACGAAAAACAGATGGCGCTACGTGTGCTATGTAGCGTTCGAGCGTTCGACAGCAGCCGATTTTATCCGAGGGCTCTCGAGCTCAGAGGTTTCGTGGCGACTTCATATCTCATTTTATTATTATTTTTGTATGTAAACATACATACCACTGTAATCGTATTAGATATGATTGTATCTTATACTATATTGTATTTTTATATTATTGTAATTATTAACATTGTAAAGAGGAGATAAAAAATAGACCTTCAGAGTTTCTTGCCTGTTCTTCTCGAGAAGGCTCTCCCAATTTCCGAACAGGTGTCGAGTCAATTTTTTTTTATTATTTTATTTTTTTTCCTTATTCGTACGTACGGACAAGGTTTTTTTTTTAAGCTTTGTTTTTTTGTTTTGTCTGTTGACGTCAATAAGTGCCTGTAAAGGTCTATGTTGAATAATGATTATTTTGATTTTGATTTTTTGATTTACTTGTCGACGAGTGAACATGTTTTTCAAATTCCCTCTACATATAGCTTTCTATTAAATATTCTATTAAATTAATTCAGAGTCTTAAGCATCTAGTGTTTTGTAAAAAGTTACGTCATTCTCTTAATAATAGCGTGGATCTTCTTATAATATGTATATATAGCTATATATATTATATATATATATATATATATATATATATATATATATAATATATATATATATATATATATATATATATATATTATATAATATATACTAAGCTAAGTTAATGCCCAACAACAAACTTTTATGATAATTAGTAATTATCAACAACACATCATAAGTCACACGTCACAAATTCTGAATGTCTGATCACAATATTTACAATAGTTCATTCCGCATATTTTTATGTTGATTATTTTCAGCTGTTTGTGCGCCCTTCGACGCAATAATGGCGTAATGTTTTTTTTGATACGAATATGGCTTAACAATAATTTATGACTAAGGCAAAACCCGACCTCAGATGGACTAGAGATGTGTCAATCTTTACAGAAACGACGCAGTGAGTCGTTTCTTCCAAGTGATTCACTGATTCAAATCTCCAACAGCGCTTCAAATGAATCATTCGTTCAATTGCATCTCGGTTTCAATAGGCACGCGGCGCTCGCATGATTGAGATAAGTAAATAGTTCGGAGTCTGAGTGCTTTGGATCACGCCGCTCAGTTACATCTCGGTTTCATTCGATGCGACGCTTACACGATTGACTCAGAGTCACTGATACAAATGAATCAATATCAATATTTATATTTAATTATACAAATGATGCAAATGAAGCACTTTACTGATTCGAATCTTTGTACCGATCCGGCGGAATAGCGGCTACAATTCTGCGTGGAACCGAACTCTTACATTTATGTGTGTACTTTATCTATGTTGGCAGCTCTGCGATCGACTTTCAAAAATTGGATGTTTAGGAATCCGTGACCTCAAAGTCACCGCTGACTATTTAGTCAGCGGTGATTTCGAATCGCATTCGTAATTCAAAAATAGGTCTCCTGTGTATTGTTTAATAAAACAATATGTTGGGGAAACTCGGTGTATTTATTAGACTTTCTTAAATATATTACAGAGCACTTATGTCGCCATTTACAATTGCATGTCAAAACCTGTAAGACCTTGTGACTCAAGACATTTATATAGAATCTACAGCGTCGGTAGCGTCTATTCAATACATTACGCAACGTCTGTAGTTGCGTTCCGTTTTACGCTATTACATCTTTCCCTTTTCTAAAAATTGTTAAACAAGGTCTGTCAAATTGAATCTGAATAATACAACTTTACAAGTCTTTTCTTCCCCTTTATCCAAAGAATTTAAAATAAAGATTACATAAAGAAAGTTTCACTTAAATCTAAACATTACAACTGCACATCCGACCAGATATAGGATAGACAAATTATACATGTCGAACATGATAAGAGGTTCTAGTGTACCAGCACCATTATTTTTCTATAATATTGTAGGATCTTAAACCTACTTTCTTTTCTATAGTACCAGTGAACCATCTATTGACATTTGGATCTTTTAGAAACATAACATTTTGACCAATAACAAACTCATTCTTAAATCTAGTATTTAGATTATAATACCTGGTATTTCTATTACAGTATTTACTAAATTCTGTCTTTACATTTACATTTAACTTTGGTTTTAAATACTTGTAACACACAGGTAGTTTTGACTTAAGATTTCTATTCATAACTAGTTGTGCAGGTGAAAATTTTGTACCACACACAGGTGAAATTCTATAATGTAACAAAGCAACTCTCATATCCGATTTATCATCATGACATTTTTTTAACATTTTTTTAGCAATTTGTACTGCTCTTTTTCCGCCATTCCATTTGACTGAGGATATCTAGGACTAGTAAAGGTAAATTTAAAACCCCATTCTTCGGCAAATTCCTTACATTCCTTAGAGTCAAATGGAACGTGGTCAGATACAATTTCATTAGGACATCCAAAATTACAGAAAATATCTATTAAACTATTATTGATACACTTTGCACTTTTATTGGAGATCAGTTTTTATATCTAGCCATTTGGAAAAAATAATCGTAAATAACCAAGTAACTTTTATTTTTAAAATCCATAATTCTATTCCTAATTTTAAAAATGGTAATTCAGGAATGGCATGTGATAACAAAGGTTCTTTTATATTATTATTTTGATACACTTGGCATATATAACACTGTTTTACAAATTGTTCTATATGATCCCCCATTTTAGGCCAATAGTATATTTCTTTTTGCTAGACTTTTCATTTTACTCATGCCAAGGTGACCTTCATGAAGTTTTTTTAGAATTTCCAACCTCATTGTGGTTGGTATTATTAGTTTTTCTCGTAAAAATAATAAGTTCTCATCTACTGATATATCGGACCGTAGTTTGTAATAATGTTTTATTATATCTGGAATATTTTTAGTATTTTCTGGCCAACCATTCAAAGTAACTTCAACTAATTTTACAAGTTCTAAATCCCTATTAGTTTCTAAAGTAATTTTTCTTTAGTTTTTTCTGTACATTGTAGGTATTTTGCTAAACCAACACAGTGAATTACATCATACATGTAAGAATCATCAATATCATTACAATGTAAAATAAGAAGCGTGACAATAAGTCAGCTATAAACATTAATTTACCTTTTAAAATATTTAAACTCTAAGTCATATTTCCAGCAACTTTAACTTTAATCTTTGCATCTAGGAGACGGTACATCATGAATGTTCTTTTTAAGGAGAGACTCTAATGGTTTATGGTCATTTTAGTATTGTAACATTTCTGTCCATAAATGTAATAATGGAATTTTTTAGTTGACCAAACAACACTTAAGAGTTCTTTTTCGATCTGTGAAAAATTCTGTTCAGATGCTGTAAGGTTTCTTGATGCAAAGCATACAGGTCTACACATTTTGCAATAGACAGCAACCATAGTCCATCCTTAGAAGCATCACACTGAATAACAATTGGTAGTTTTGGATCAAAATTCTGAAGCACAGGTGCTTCACTTATTTTTTTCTTAATATTATAAAAGCTATGTCTTAATATTATTAAAGTATTTATTTTAATAATGTTTACACTATTTTTAGAAACATCAATGTTTAACAAGTTAAATTCTATTAATGAAGGCAAACCCAAGATTGGCTTACATTTTTATTAACAATTATGAATTCAGTGTTAATAATTTGGTTATTTTTATATAACTTCAAATATGTTGTGCCTACTGGCTTTATTCGAGTTCCCCCAAAAGCTTCTAAAATTAACTTAGTCTCAGACCATTGAGGATTGTCAATCATCGACTATTTTCTTAAGGTCTGTTAGTGACAACACATTTATTTGTGCTCCCGTGTCGCATTTGAAGGTTATGTTTTAGAACTCAACCATAAACATCTCATTCCACTCTCTATTATTGTATAGAATTGAGTCAATTCGTGCTAGTCATAAGTCCACCGGACTTTCATCTAGCTTGTTAACATTAAGTGAAAGAACCCTATTTTTTAATTTGCAACCAACAGCAAAATGATTCTTAATCTTACAAAAGGAACAATTTTACCGAAAGCAGGGCAATTCCTAGGCCCATGCTTGTGTATTACATTTTTTACATATGTAAGTAATGACATTTTTATTTATTTGGTTATACTTAGCTTTTGTTATATTATGTTGAAATGCTGGTTGCTCGCCTGCACTGCAATCCACATCATGAAGAGAAGTCTGTTGCTCGGTGATGATTTTGACATGTTCCTTGGATATAGTTCTGAAGTCCTACAGATGTCTACAGTTTTGTTCAAGTTAATTCTTTCTTCTCCAATAATTTTTGTTGGACATGCCTATCTTGAATTCCATGTATTATTCTGTCTTTAACATCCGTTCAAAGAATGATTCAAAATTACAATTTTGAGCAATTTTTCTTAAATCTGAATAAAATGCATCAAAGTTTTCGCCATCCTTGTTGCTTTCTCTGATTAAAGTGGAAAGTGTTGATTATTTCATTGTTCTTTTGGTTTGAAGTAGTTCTCAAAAATTTCCACAATGTCTTCTAATTTTCTTTGTCAGGGTTTTTTAATGTATTAAAATAGAGATCTTGTGCTGACCGTCCAATGCAGTTCAGAAAAATCGCAGCTTTTCGTGTTTCTGTTACTTTATTTAACCCTGCAGCTAATAAAAAGATGTTAAAACTTGCTTGAAAACGTTTCCATTGGGATAAATTTCGTCTAAGTTATCCAAATTGAGAGGCGTCGGCATCCGATATTCCACGCCAGACATTGCTTCGGTTTCTCTCTTCTTGAAACATTCAATTATTTCTTGTATTCTTTCGGTTCTTGAACCGGCTGCGCCATGTATTGTTTAATAAAACAATAATGTTGGGGAAACTCGGTGTATTTATTAGACTTTCTTAAATATATTACAGAGCACTTATGTCGCCATTTACAATTGCATGTCAAAACCTGTAAGACCTTGTGACTCAAACATTTATATAGAATCTACAGCGTCCGGTAGCGTCTATTCAATACATTACGCAACGTCTGTAGTTGCGTTCCGTTTTACGCTATTACATCCTGAGTATGTGATATTAATTTACGAGATATCTCGACATGTTTCTGAGAAAAAGGGCCTTGACGGACGGACGGACAACAAAGTGATCCTATAAGGTTCCGTTTTTACCTTTGGAGGTACGGAACCGGATCTTTGCTCATGTTTGTGTGTTTCTACCTATCAATATCTATTAATTTAATATCTATTAATAAAGTCAAAACTGCGTAATTTCCACGCCTATTATAAAAGTTCCAGTAGTTTCAGATATTTACAAATAAAATTATCTTATTTATAGATAGTTACGAGTATCTAAGTTATTGATAAACAATTAATCACTTGAGATTTAGATTGATATTGTTTCATGAAATTAGATAACATTTTTAATCTATATTATTCTCCGTGGTCATCAATCTATACTAATACTAGCTTTCTGCCCGCGGCTTCGCCCGTGTGGATTACGGGATTGGGTCTATAGAGGATTAAGGGTCATAGCTTTTGCCCACAGCTACATATGCGCGGAAGTCGGTTTATGGCGCGAAGGTTTTATCGCGCTTCCCGTGGGACTATCCGTTTTTCCGAGATAAAAAAATACCGCAAAACCTTGCTCAATAATCGCTCTATCCATTGCTGAAACCGCATGAAAATCGGTGCAGTAGTTTTTGAGCGAAGCCTTTATTGCGCATCCCGTGGGATCTGTCGATTTTTTCGGGATAAAAAGTAGCCTGTCTTACTCTTCATCCCTTCAACTATCTGCACGTAAAGAATCACGTCAATTCGTCGCACCGTTTTGCCGTGAAAGACGGACAAACAGACAGACACACTTTCCCATTTACAATATTAGCTGAAGAGTTTGTTTATTTGAACGTGCTAATCTCAGGAACTACTGGTTCGAATTAAAAAAAATAAGGCTGTAGGCTACATATCATGAGGCTACGACTAATAGGAGCGAAGAAATAATGGAAAATGTGGAAAAAACGGGGATAATTATTCATCTTTGAGGGCTTCCGTTGCGTGCGCTGTCAAAACGGTTGAAGATACCAAAAAATATGTATGAAAGAATTATTCCTCTTGAAATGATCTAAAAAAAAATTTCCGCTACAGTATATGTCTATCTTTTAAGGTTAACTCACAAGAATCGTTTTTATGGCAATCAAATTTTGATATGTCGCGTTGTCAAAATTAGGATTGCGGTGTAAACCAATATGTTCTTCTGCCACAAGTAAATAAAACTGAAAAAATATTGACTGAAAAAATATTGATTCCAAAACTTAAAACTAAATTGTTTAAGATAATAATAACAGAAACTGCCACAGACAAAGTCGTGGGTAACAGCTAGTCGTTCAATAAGCATAGTGATTTCAACGAGTTAAGTTGTTGTGTATTTTCGTAATATAATGTATTCGGAATCACTACATCATCATCCTCTTGCCCATTTCCCATTATCTGGGCCCGGCGCAGTAGATCTTTTTCTTCCATTCCTCTCTATCAGCCGTCATTTCCATGCTTACTCCTTTCATTCTTATATAATTCTTCACACAATCGATCCATCTTTTATTCGGCCTTTCTCTGCCCGTGTATCCCTCCACTTTCATATTCAACATTCGCTTTGTGACATGACTTTCATCCCTCCGCATCACATGTCCAAACCATGCTAATCTACTTGCTCTCACTTTTTCTACCACTGGCGCTACTTTCAGGCTTCCTCTTATGTACTCATTCCTTATCTTATCCATCCTTGTCACACCACACATCCATTCGGAATCACTACACAGTCCATATTATAGATTTGTAGACTCAATACGGCTGCTCAAATTCAAAACCTAGTAACACCTAATTTAAAAAAAAAAAAACGGTTTTTGGAATTTTTCGAATTATTAGGTAGTACCGAAACGATATGGACCTTAAAACACCCATTTTTATGCGTAATTTTCAAGATATAATTTAGCAAGTCTAAGCAATTTGCCGCGATTACGAGAATTTCTTTGAAGTACAAATTCTAAACTTAGTATGTCAGAATACAAATTTAAAACTCTAGCATCTCAAGCGACTTACTAAGTTGTTTGATGAAATACCAACTTGCTATGTTTTGAATTGGGCCCAAAGATAAAAATTAATAAATATCCAAATAACCTAGTAAAGCAAACTTACTAAGTTTTGATACTGCTTATATAGTTATATTTAGGTGAATTCACGAAAAAAAATAAACTATCAGCGATATTTAGTGTAACTATACACCAAAAAGATAACGAGTACACCAAAGTAAAATGTCAAGCATATAGCACAACTTTTCGTCAAACACCCAAATTGTGATCTCTTCTGGTTTCGTCGGGCTGACGAATCAAAGTAGCCGACCCGTTTTTTTAGCTCTTCTGAACATTTTTGTTGGAAGGAGTTACTATGTTTTGATTTTAAGCAGCCGAATACATAATGCATATTATTGGCTTGTAGACCAAATGCTGCTAAGTGTCAATATAGAGTAGCTTTTGCCCACGGCTTCGACCGCGTTATATTTCACGTTAATAATATTACTAGGGATTATATCAATGTAAATAATAATTTATTAATATGTGCGCGTGCGCATATTAGAGAATAACATTGATAAGAACGTCAATTAGCGAAATTATGTGACGCAATATATCTGAAAAATAATAGTTGATGAAGGAAGTTGTATTAACATTATAATAGTGTTTGTGTGCGAACATCGAACGTTCGCTATTAATACGTTTGTTTACACTGTAATAATAGACTACGCAGTGCTACGATTTTTATCTTTGAAGTGATGATTTTTATGATGGTTACTGTACAGTGTGGAATAATCGAGTGCTTATATTGAACTAGCTTTCCGCTCGCGTCTACGCTTATACAATACATAATATATTATAAAGAAGTAAAGTTTGTGTGTTTGTATAATTTTGTTAAATTGTAAGGGGTAATCTCGGGATCTACTGAACCGATTTAAAAATTCTTTCACCAATAGAAAACCACATTATTGCTGAGTGTCATAGGTTATATAAAAATCCGAAAAATAAAAAGGCTTTTACGTGGTAATCCGTTATGCAAAGTGAATCAGAGAAAAAACGATCGAATGAAAGCGTTTCTTAGCTAGCTAGCTGCCTTGACTATGAAAGATATAGGTATTTTTGAGTTCTAGAGAAAAGATGCTTGAAAATGCGTACAAAAAAGTCAACGACAGCATACGTCTAACTTTTATATTTAAGTTACAAAAAGTGTTTTTTTACTATTAGTATCGATAATTTAATTTTTAATATTAATAAAACAATTTAAATTATTACGTCATATTTATTAGTCATATATTACAAAACATTATGAATCTTTATGAGAATAAGTAAACTCATCGTCTTAAGTGTGAAGGCCAAAGCAGCGGACAGCGCGCGATGGCTTCGGGTTTGATTCGGTTCGCGTTCGTGCTCAAATTCAAATTCAAATTCAATTCAAATTCAAAATCATTTATTTAGTCTGGGCTGTTACAAGCACTTGTGAATATCGAAAAGCTACGTTATCGGTTCGCAAATCTACGGCGGGAGACCTTGTACTGAGAAGAACCGGCAAGAAACTCAGCAAGGGCTATTTTTCCCCTGTATTAAATAGACGCAGAGTCGTCAATTTGGAAAATGACTTCAATATTGATAATTCATGAAGTCACTTCGCTTCGGGGATTATTAATATTATGCCCAACGGAGTGGGCACGGCTCAGCCAATAATTAAAGCATAAGTAAGCCTGACAAATGACGATAAGTGTCAAGTGAGTAGGAAAAATCTAGCGTTTTTGGGCTATTTTGCTATTTTGGCGTGCGCTGCCAAAATCGCTAGAGGTACACATGTGAAATGTGGAAGGCAAATGCTTAAGCTACTCCAATCACTAATCCTGTGCAGGCAAAGTCGCGGGCGACAGCTAGCAAGGCAAATTCCATTCAAAAAAACATTACGCCATATTGCGTCAAAGGGCGCACAAACACCTGAAAATAATCAACAAAGAAATATGCGGAATTAACTATTGTCAATATAATACGTGACGTATGACTTAATTAGGATGTGTTTTTGACGATTACTAATTATCATAAAAGTTTGTTCGAGTAAGTTCGCTCTCTTCCATAGCATCACTACATAGTATACTAGCTTTCTGCCCGCGGCTTCGCCCGCGTGGATTTCGGGATTGGGTCTATTTTGCCCACGACTACATATGCGCGGAAGTCGGTTTATGGCGCGAAGGTTTTATCGCGCTTCCCTTGGGACTATCCGTTTTTTCCGAGATAAAAAATACCGCAATACCTTGCTCAAGAATCACTCTACCTATTGATGAAAACCGCATGAAAATCTATGCAGTAGGTTTTAAGCGAAGCCTTTATTGCGCATCCCGTGGGATCTGTCGATTTTTCCGGGATAAAAAGTAGCCTATGTTACTCGGGGATAATGTAGCTTTCCAAAGGAGAAAGAATTTTTGAAATCGGTCCAGTAGTTTCGGAGCCTATTCATTACAAACAAACAAACAAATCTTTCCTCTTTATAATATTAGTATATAGTATAAAACAAAGTCGCTATCCGCCGTCTGTCTGTCCGTATGTATGCTTAGATCTTTAACCTTCCTATACTCGCGCGTTGGTCTGTGAGACCGACGAAACACATTTTCGTAATTATTTTTATGCAGGTAAATCCTAAGAAGTTGAGTTCCTTGCTAGCTGCCGGATTTGTGGCTAACTTCGTTTTAGTGCACGCCGCGCGTTCGGGCGAAACACACGTGTTGTAGCACTCGTCACCAATCGGTCCACGAGACCGACGCGAGTATAGGTGTAACTTTTTGTGTAAGTATTAATATAATTTATTTCATGCATTTGTATATTTTTTACGGACTTTGATTACTTTATAAAGTATATATAGTAAAATATATGTATGTATGTTGCTCTATATTATATTTTGACCAATTTTATCATTCTTTTTTAGGTTTTAATTCATATCAAAATGGACGATGATCACATCAGATTGTTGCTGGAAGAATTAAGTTCTAGCTCAAGCTATGAAGACGAAAATGACAGTGAGGTGGAAGATAACGTGGAGGTACAAGAAGAGACATACGATACCGAGCAAGACGATGATAATGACGAGATATCTGAGGAAGAACATAATGAACGATCCCATGATTTTTACTTAGGAAAAGATGGACAGACAAGGTGGAATAAATCTCCTGCCTCAAACCCAACTAGGCGACGTGCTAGAAATATAGTTACTCAACTTCCAGGCGCTAGAGGAAAAGATAGAAATTTGAAGGAACCAGGTGAGCTGTGGCGCCTTTTTTTTTCGGAGGGCACTATCAGCCTGATAGTAAAGTACACTAATGAACAAATTAATCGCATGAAGCAAATTGAAGCATAAGACTCAGGCTCACCGAAATATGCAAATTAGATGGACCCGAGTCTGCAGCAACATCTAACAATAATAAAGTAGGTCGTTGTGGATACTGCTCTTCAAAAAAAAACCGCAAGACACGTTACAACTGTGCCACCTGCAAAAAATACTTTTGTTTGGAGCATGCTGTAACCGTATGCCCTGATTGCTATGGCGAGGCTCAAAATTAAGTCAAACATAGATAAATATGTTTATTGATATGTTTGTTGTTATTAATAAGAAGTTTAATTTGTTTTTAAAAAGAAGTTCAGATTTTATTTTAATTTTTTAGTACTTAAGAAAATAATCTCAAATTTTAAGACTGATTTGTGATAAAACTATAAGTCGGTAAAATAATTAATAAAATAACTTTTAGTTATACTGTTTTGTTTCATTACATTCTAAACTCTAAAATAATAGTAATAGTTTATGTGTTTCTTGTTAAAAAAAATATGTTGTAAGGGTACAAACTATCGGTCTGTGACACCGTGCGCGAGTATAGGTGTTACAAAAAATTGGCGCGAGTATAGGAAGGTTAAAACTACGCAACGGATTTTGATGTGTTTTTTTAATAGATAGAGAAAAAAGAATATATAGGTTCTGAATGGGTGGTAGGAAAAAAGAATTAGACGGTTCAAATTAACTTTCTATAAAGTAAAGTATCCTTACTAGTATTATAAATCGGAAAGTGAGTTTGTTTGTTTGTTCCGCTTTCACGCCGTAACTACTGGACCGATTGCTTTGAAACATTTATTACACTGGAATGTTAAGTGCCGCACAAATCTCCTCTGTTTGCGCTCTAGTCTTATAATGTGGACATTATAGAAAGGTGACCAAACCTGACTACAATACTCAAATTGGGAGCGAACAAGTGTCGAGTACAATAATAGATTTGTGGATGGTTTTTTGAAATCTCTACTGTGCCTCAAAACAAAACCCAGCATTTTAAAACCCTTATTATCTATATTATCGACTAGCTGACCCGCGCCCACTTCGTTGGCATAATATTAATAATCCCCGAAGCTAGCACGAAAGCGAACTGAATTAAACCCGAAGCCATCGCGCGCCGTCCGCTGATGATGATGATGATGATGATGATGACACTCAACAATAATGTGGTTTTCTATTGGTGAAAGAATTTTTAAAATCGATGATGATGATGAAGATGATGATGATGATGATGATGATGACACTCCGCAATAATGTGGCTTTCTATTGGTGAAAGAATTTTTAAAATCGGTTCAGTAGATCCCGAGATTAAGTACGAGTATTATAAATCGGAAAGTGAGTTTGTTTGTTTGTTCCGCTTTCACGCCGTAACTACTGGACCGATTGCTTTGAAAGATTTATTACACTGGAATGTTAAGTGCCGCACAAATCTCCTCTGTTTGCGCTCTAGTCTTACAATGTGGACATTATAGAAAGGTGACCAAACCTGACTACAATACTCAAATTGGGAGCGAACAAGTGTCGAGTACAATAATAGATTTGTGGATGGTTTTTTGAAATCTCTACTGTGCCTCAAAACAAAACCCAGCATTTTAAAACCCTTATTATCTATATTATCGACTAGCTGACCCGCGCCTTCGTTGGGCATAATATTAATAATCCCCGAAGCTAGCACGAAAGCGAACTGAATTAAACCCGAAGCCATCGCGCGCCGTCCGCTGATGATGATGATGATGATGATGATGATGATGACACTCAACAATAATGTGGCTTTCTATTGGTGAAAGAATTTTTAAAATCGATGATGATGATGATGATGATGATGATGATGATGATGGTGATGATGACTCAACAATAATGTGGCTTTCTATTGTTGAAAGAATTTTTAAAATCGATGATGATGATGATGATGATGATGACACTCAACAATAATGTGGCTTTCTATTGGTGAAAGAATTTTTAAAATCGATGATGATGATGATGATGATGATGATGATGACACTCCGCAATAATGCGGCTTTCTATTGGTGAAAGAATTTTTAAAATCGGTTCAGTAGATCCCGAGATTACCCCTTACAATTTACAAACACACAAACTTTCCTTCTTTATAATATTAACATAACATAACATAACATAACATAACCCTTTATTGTATTCATAAAATATTCACACAAAAAAAAAAAAAAAAAAAAAAAAAAAAAAAAAAAAAAAAAAAAAAAAAAAGACAGGGCAGACAGAAAAGGTTAATATTAGTATAGATATGCTGATGAAAACGAAGTGTGTAAATATATTTGTGATTGCAATATCGATTAAAACAGTTACTGATAAGAAGAAATTTAATCTTCATCACAACATTTGCTCAAGTAAAAAAAATCCTTACTAATACGAGTATTATAAATCGGAAAGTGAGTTTGTTTGTTTGTTTGTTTGTTCCGCTTTCACGCCGTAACTACTGGGCCGATTGCTTTGAAAGATTACAGACGTAAAGATAAAAGTCCGGATTAAATAATAGGGTATGTACAAAGTACATTGTTTAGCATTGTATCGCGTCAGCGTTGTTGCAAAATGCACATATCAGCTATGATATGAAATACCCGGTAATTTTACCATATCAAGGTCGATTAACCGATTTAATTATTGAAGATGCTCATAAACTCACATTCCATGGGGGGGCTCGACTGACATTAGCCTTCATTCGTCAAAAATACTGGGTTTTGAGTGGCAACAGGGCTACTAAAAGAATAACAAAAGCATGTGTGATATGCAAGAAGCACAATTCGAAAAGATTGGAACAACTGATGGGTGACTTACCTGGACCACGGGTCAACAGATCACGCCCGTTCATGCACACCGGCGTTGACTACACGGGCCACGTGTACATCAAGGCCAACAAGGGCCGCGCCATAAAAACTGTAAAGGCCTACGTGGCTGTTTTTGTGTGCATGGTTACAAAGGCAGTCCACCTAGAGTTAGTGTCGGACTTGACCACATCGGCCTTCATTGCAGCATTGCGACGGATGACAGCAAGAAAGGGAAAGCCGTCACATATGTATAGCGATAACGGGCGGAATTTCGTCGGGGCCAGCAAGATCCTGCAAGAAGAATATAAAGAAATAGAACAAGTATTTAATGAGCAATTGATAGAAGACCTACGAGACATGGAGATCAAGTGGCATTTTAATGCTCCCTCGTGGCCTTCTGCGGGTGGTTTATTTGAAGCAGCTGTCAAAAGCTTCAAGTATCACTTCAAGAGAGTCATAGGTGAACAAAAACTCACCTTTGAAGAATGTTCCACATTATTAAGTCAGATAGAAGCCTGCATGAACACACGACCACTTTGCGCTTTGACCGAGGACCCCAACGACATTGATTTTTTGACACCTGCTCACTTCCTTCCCGGTGGGCCTGCACTAACAATAATAGATACCGAAAGGGATCTGCGCAACGCTGGTACTTGACACAAAAAATATTTCAAGATCTCTGGAAGCGATGGCGCACAGAATATCTGACACAATTATCTTCAAGATGCAAATGGAAACAGCCTCATAAAAATATCGCTTTGAATGATGTGGTGCTCATACACGACGAAAACTTATCGCCAGGTAAGTGGCTCATGGGCAGAGTCGTTAACCTGCACCCAGGCCACGACGGTCTTGTTAGAGTAGTTACCTTAAAAACTAAAACCGGACTCCTCAAGCGTCCTATCACGAAAATTTCAATATTATCGGAATATCAAGAAGATATAAACGTCCATCATGCAAGTGATAAAAATAAAAACAAAGATAAATCACAACGAACGAAGAAATTCAACACCGCTTCAATTTTAACTGCATGTCTAATTTTTATATTAACTCTGATAACAAGTTCAGAGTGCTTCGTGAACGTAACAAAGTTCAGAGAAAATCAAGGTCTCTTCTTTGATAAATTATCAAATATGCAGTTGATCAAGGACGAATGGAAAATTGTTGTTTACTACAAAATGGAGCCATATTGGCAAGGAAATAAAGCTTTAAATCAATATATAAACACAATACAAGCGGCATGTACACCTATACAAGATAAAAGCCCATGTCAAGCATTAATACTACAGCTACGTCACGGTTTGAGCGAGTTGGAATACTATGATCAGCTGTTGCTGAAACAGCACCTCCACACCGCGGCCGAGAAACTTGAGCGACGTAAGCGACGTGGCCTTATCAATGCCATCGGCTATATCGCGAACGATTTATTCGGAGTTCTGGATCAAAACTTCGCAGAACAGTACAAGAAAGATATCAAGTCATTACAAGATAATCAACAGCATATGTTATCATTATGGAGAAATCAAACATCCATAGTGGAAGCACAGAACAATCTATTAAAACGGACCGAAAACATTATTAATCAACAACACAAGGTTTTAAATCGACACATTACGTCATTAGAAAAGGCAATCAATGAATTGAAAACTACAACTCAAGAAAATTTAATTCTTAATGACTTTGCCATAGGAGCTATTGTTGCAAGTAATATGCTCCACAGTTAAAAAACTTACAAAGCAATTTACTGGAAACAGTCACCGACGTTTATCATGGCAATATCAACTTACATCTGATTACGCCGCAACAGCTGAGCGATGAACTGAGTATTATTGCAAGTCAATTAACAAAGGATGTGACTTTACCTGTAAATAATGTACATGTAGATTTACGGAAGATATATTCTCTTCTTAGATGAAAACAAGGATGTTGGAGGAATACCTCATTTTTGAGATAAGGCTACCACTGGTTAGCAGAGACACATATGAAATTTTGAAAATATTCCCGATTCCAAAAGTACAAGGAGAAAAGTCATTACGGCTGGTTCCTGTTTCTGATTATATTTCTATTAATGTGAAGAAAGACACATACATTCGCATGACTGAGAATGACGTCAGAGCCTGCCTGATGCAGTTTGGTAGCTATTTCTGCCATAGTCACAAGATGGAATACCAAATGAATGATCAAAAAAGCCTATGTGAATTAGAAAACTCGGAATGCAAGACCGAGGTTGATTTATGTAAGAACGTATGGGCAGAAAGTTATTCCATTAATTCGTTTATTTATTTTTGTTGCTATCAGTGCAACGTGAGAACAATGTGTGGCGATCAAATGACCGCACTTCAATTGCAAGC
Organism: Scirpophaga incertulas; assembly: GCA_036419045.1. NCBI lineage: Eukaryota > Metazoa > Arthropoda > Insecta > Lepidoptera > Crambidae > Scirpophaga > Scirpophaga incertulas. Next base: position 69,030 of record JAYEAL010000624.1, read on the forward strand.
GGCCGGAATTATTACTATAGGCCGTGATTGCATTATTAAGTCAGAAAAAATAACTCTTTATCCTCACAAACCACATGCCAGTGAGGTAAGAATAACTCCTGAATTGTACGCACCTAAAATTGCATCGATAAATCACGTTATAAACATTACAATTCCTCATTTTATGGAAAATAATTTAACAAACACGAATCTATTGTTAGAAACATCAAATATAAGCAGCCGAATTGCAAACTTGAAAAACATGGAGGAAGAACTATTAACGCACACAAGTGACGTTAATTCTCATGATATTCATCACTATGCAATGATCTACATTGTAGTTAGCTTCATTATAGTGGCCGTCCTTATCAAGATCCTGCGCCAATCACGGTGCAAATGGCCGTACCCCATGCGCGCGCGCTGCCTGTGACGGAAGAGATCGCTATGACATCACTACCTACTTCGACAGCGAGGGCCAGTACAACTGCTGAGGTCATCGGTCATTTGCCAAGAAAAGACAGGAGCACATCCCCTGTACCAATAAGATTATCAGCGTTTTAATTATTTAGCTATAAGTGATTTGTTTTTTATATTCATGACATGTACCATTTATAAGTTAGTACCTACTTTGTATCAAGTTTCGCTCATTTTAATTATTTAACTATACGTAAATAATTTGTTTTATATTCATGAGATCTAACATTTCTTAAGTTTGTACTTTATATCAAGTTCCGGTTAGTACAGCCTCCACATCTCGGGCCCCGGAATATGTACAAAGTACATTGTTTAGCATTGTATCGCGTCAGCGTTTTGAGCGCGAGTCGTTAGCGCTCGGCATTTTATGTAATTAATTCAGTTCTAAACCGACTCTGTTTGTGTGCACACTATACAAAGATTAAATCAATTAAATCAATATCAAGTGTTTATATCAAGATCCTTATTTCAAGATTCTTTATGTACGAACACTGTACATAAAATTGTGTAATCCGGCTCGAAGGACCAATTTTATGTACAGTGTTCGTACATAAAGAATCTTGAAATAAGGATCTGATATAAACACTTGATATGATTTAATTGATTTAATCTTGTATATAGTGTGCACACAAACAGAGTCGGTTTAGAACTGAATTAATTACATAAAATGCCGAGCGCTAACGACTCGCGCTCAAAACGCTGACGCGATACAATGCTAAACAATGTACTTTGTACAGGGTACTTGTTATCCCGGCAAAATCGGCTGATCCACGGATGCGCAATAAAGGCTTCGCTCAAAAACTATTGCACTGATTCTTGAGCAAGGTTGTGCGGTATTTTTATCTCGGAAAAACGGATAGTCCCGCGGGAAGCGCGATAAAACCTTCGCGCCATAAAGCGACTTCCGCGCATATGTAGCCGTGGGCAAAAGCTATGACCCTTAAACCCTCTATAGACCCAAACCCGAAATCCACGCGGGCGAAGCCGTGAGCAGAAAGCTGGTTTTTAAATAAATTTAATTTTGATTTTTAAAGACGAGTGATATTAAGCGAATTAAAATCTATGTTATAATCTATAGTCCAAAGACATGGTGCCGCATCACTAAATACAGAAGTAATCTCCTCAAAGCACTGAGGTCATGATAATCCTCTTTGAAAGTTATCGCATGAAAATTTTCCTTAGACATAGCCATAATGCCAACCGTCTTGTCTTCTTTGAATAGACGATACAGTTAAAATATACGGCTGATCTGAAAACATTCTTTTTTAGTTTTTCGAATACTAAATTCAAAAAGATGAAAAAACAATACTTTTTTTATAATTGCGGAAGGTTGGCAAACGACACAACTAACAGGCAACCCTCGTATAATTATCAAAAATCAGACATTATTTACAAGTAAAAATACTATGTATCTCCAATATCAGGAGACCATTTGCAGGAGAGGCATATTTACATTTTTCTACAGTTAAATTGAATTATTATCTCCTTGAAGCATTTTTCAAGGAGACATGTGTGGCAACGAGAATTTCACGCGATATTTTTGTGGTTTCAAAAATAACACAGAGGAGAAATTTCATCACCTTCAACTTCCAGACAAAGCTTTAAATAGTACTAGCGACCCGCCCCGGCTTCGCACGGGTGCAGTGAAAAAATGGTTATAGTGGGTTATCCCTAAGAGATAGACATATACCATCGCGGACTTTTTCGTGGATTTTTGTAAGTTGTACAATACTGTAGTACATTATTTTGGTCTATCTCGTAGGGTTCAGCCAGCGTTTGCAATATAAGCGCAAAAAAACGTGCTTATTTACGACATCACATTAGAAACCTTTAAATTTATCAGTGTTTCTCTACTATATTATGCATTTATTATACATACAAACCTTCCTTAAGAATCACTCTATCTATTAAAAAAAACCGCGTCAAAATCCGTTGCGTAGTTTTTAAGATCTAAGCATACATACGGACATACAGCGAAAGCGACTTTGTTTTATACTATGTATTGATATGTTCACTGGAGATAGTATAAGCTTGCGAACAGTGAAACAATTATTTAAATCTGTTAAATAGTTTTAGACTTGTGAACCAATGAATCAAAGAAAAATGTTTTGATTTTGATGTAGCATGTAGCGATATTAATATATTTATTTTTAATTTAGATTATAAACATAGCTTAAAAGTTAGTTACACTTATTTTACATAATTACTTAGTAATTTAATTATGTATAATAATAAAATTGGAATTTAAGTTTATTTAATAATATTTATGATCTTAATAAAACACTACTTTTCACTAGTTCCACTACTATAATACGAGAGTGGAAATAGTGAAAAGTAGTGTTTTATTAAGATCATAATATGGAGTTCCGTCAAGAAGTTACAGCACAAAGCATAAACTATTTAATAATATTTGCTTTATATAAATACTCTATAATTAATCGCAAATGCGCGAGGCCGTTTCCTGCCTAGTCATTGTGCGGGCGCATCTCGTATTGTATAGAAACCGGCTTGCCTGCGTGCGGCGCGATGACAGGTTGGTCACAAAAATTAGAACAACTTAATACGCCGTGACGGATGCTTATTAGTTTGATTTCCATCACCTAGTTTTTGACAAGTTCGGTTCTGCCTAATAGTAAAAATAAGTGTGTTTTATTTATTTAGGACAAACAACAAGACATAGAAGACATTCATGGACACTATATTAATTAAAACTATGCTAAGTGCTATCTTAATTAAAGGTTGCCACGGCATGCATTAACTACGAGCAAATGGAATTAAAAATAAATGGAAAACGAAACGGAACACAAAACAAAAATTATATAAATTTATAGGAAAGTACATATGTACACAGGCGGATCAAAGGTGTGCGATAGATTCAACTACGTTTTTTTTTGTAACTGTACAGACTGTTACAAAAGATATCAATGTCGAAGTCGCTACTCTGAAATAATTTATTGGTGAAAAATGCTGAGCGTTAGTCCTAGATAGGTGTGGTAGAAAAGGCTTATATCTAGATGACCAAGGTATCTTGAAGGGTACAGTAAAGTTTATTTCTTGTAATATCTGAGGGCAATCCAGACAACCATTAAGTAATTTGTATAAGAACACCTGATCTAGTAGTAGTCTTCTGTTTTAAAGACTATGTAATTTGAAAAAAGATAGGCGCTCTTCATACGTGGTGAGTGTTTTAGCTTTATTACACTGGAATGTTAAGTGCCGCACAAATCTCCTCTGTATGCGCTCTAGTCTTATAATGTGGACATTATAGAAAAGTGACCAAACCTGACTACGAGTACAATACTCAAATTGGGAGCGAACAAGTGTCGAGTATAATAATAGTTTTGTGGATGGTTTTTTGAAATCTCTACTGTGCCTCAAAACAAAACCCAGCATTTTAAAACCCTTATTAGCTATATTATCGATATGCTGATGAAAACGAAGTGTGTAAATATATTTGTGAATTGCAATATCGATTAAAACAGTTACTAATAAGAAGAAATTCAATTTTCATCACAACATTTGCTCAAGTGAAAAAAATCTGAAAGTTATTTCATATTAATGATATGAAAAATAACACAGGGGAGAAATTTGATCACCTTCAAATTACAGACAAAGCTGTAAGTCTGTAAACTTGCAATTTCACGTCTAATTTCATGCAGCTATTTCTGTCATCTTTTGACAGCTGTTGATAAGCAAACATGGTAGGTGTTGTATTTGAATATTAATTTTTATGTTGAGTTTCCTGCTTGCTGCTTTTGTGTAAACACCATCATGCATATGTAACTTCAAACAGTCAATATCTGCTACTTTATTATAACTGTTAAGGAGCGAATGTAAAATGAAATATTAATTAGTAAAAGTAAATTAATAAACGTTTTAATATCGAAAATAAATACAAACCATGCAGTTGACAGAAGCGGACAAAAAGTAAGTGACAGAAACAATGAATAATAGATAAGTAGAAAAGAAGTTATATAAAATACAAAAATATGGTTGTCAAAAAGGTTGCATATAAAATATGTAGCATGGTACGCTACATCCTCCCCCTTTTTGCACAAAACTAGTTTACTAAAGATTAAGCTTTACAATCTTACAAAGGGGACGACGGAGCGTACCTGCCGCAGTAGACACGTCTACCACCCGTACCACTCCATCACGGCCCGGATGTGTCTGTGTTACCAAGCCACGAGGCCACAAGCCTCGTGGAAGGTTGCTATCTGCGATCAGTACTAGATCTCCGACACTGATCTGGACAATCGAATGTTGTTGAAATCGCTGTCTGGGCTGCATTGTCGGCAGCACCTCTTTTACCCATCTTGACCAAAAGAAATCTGCTAGCCGCAATGCCTTCTTCCACTCTGCTCTCCCCATTAGTACATTATCCTTGAATGTAACAGGTAACACATTTGTGGACGATGATCCGATCAAGAAATGAAAAGGTGTCAATGTCTCTTGGTCGTCTGGGTCCACCGATACGTGCGTAAGCGGGCGTGAGTTGATGATCGCCTCGGCTTCTGCAAGCAATGTAAGAAGCGTTTCTTCTTTTGGCACACGTTCTTTTAGAGTTGCTGCGAGTGCAACTTTCACTGATCGCACAAGTCTCTCCCAACATCCACCAAAATTTGGGGCAGCGGGTGGTATAAAGCTCCAGCGAATGCCGTTATTAGCAGCGAATTCTTCCACAGTGGTATTATAAAATTCTCTTAATGTGCGGTTTGCTCCGACGAACGCTGTGCCATTGTCTGAGAAGATGGTAGTAGGCGCGCCTCGTCTAGCAATAAATCGTCGTATGCACGATACCGCTGAATCGGCAGAGAGAGAATGTACTAAATCTAAATGGACAGCTCTGGACGTCATGCAGGTAAACAATGCGACATAACGCTTCTCTCTTCTACGACCAATCGCCACATCGATAGGTCCAAAATAATCCAAACCAGTGAATGTGAAACATCGGGAATGATGTGCCATTCGTTGTTGCGGAAGATCACCAGTTGGTGGTGTATGCGGAACGCTTTTCTTTATTCTACAGAATAGACATCGGTGGGCCACTGACCTGACAGTATTGCGTAAACGAAGAAGCCAGTAATGTTGACGTAGTTCGTTAATAACCGTCTCGTTATTTGCGTGACCCATCTTCACATGGTAATGATGTACGAGTAATTTGACTATCGGGTGACAACCATCCAACAACACCGGAGTCTTCAAATTTTCGCTCACATTTTCAACAGCTCTGATTCTTCCTGCTAGGCGTAGCAATCCATCTTCTGCAAGTACAGGGGAAAGCTTAGCAAGGCGACTATTTTTAGGAATAGGGTGTGAATTAATTATACTTCGATATTCCGTAGAAAAACTGTCTAATTGGGCGCTCAACAAAATATGCCTTTCTGCGGCTTTCATGAATTCTGGGCGAAGTGGGATTAGAGTGGTTGACGTGTTCTGTGAGTAATTTTTAACAAAGAGCCGAAAAATACGCGCCGCTTGGTGAACGCGTGCGGTAGCACGTACCAAGCGTAACCAGTTGCTAAAACGCGAGCAATCTACTGTAACTGTTGAAGGCAGTTCAATTTGATATGTTAAAAGTCCGAACATTTCAATAGGTTTTTGCTTAAGAAGTGGTCGGAGTTCTATAACTGGTTCAGTAGGCCAGTCTTCGGGTGAAAGTAAAAGGAAAGGTGGTCCAGTGAACCATCTGCATGTTGAATCCAGCTTAATGGACCGTACGCGAGTAGCATCATCGGCTACGTTCATGTCTGTCGGTACCCACCTCCAATCCTTCACTTCTGAATTTTCGGTTATTTCACCAATTCGATGGGCAACGAAAGGCTTGAACGAGCGAGCATCGCTACGTAACCAACCAAGAACAGTAGTGGAATCCGTCCAGAAATATGACCGCGCAGGCTTTTTGACATGACTGTCCTTGATTGTGACAGCAAGGCGAGAACCTATCAAAGCAGCTTGTAACTCTAGCCTTGGTATTGAGACAGGCTTTAATGGCGCAACCCTAGCCTTACTACCAATAAGTGCCAACTTTACTGAAAAATCAGCATAAACTAAGCGCCAATATGCGACACATGCATACGCAGATTCACTAGCATCCATGAAAATATGTAATTCGCGATATATTGGTTCGTTATTAGAGGCTTTGGCATACCATCGCGGAACCCTAATTGTAGTCAATTGAGAAAGCTCTAAAAACCATTCAGACCACTTTGCAGTTTCTGCTGGTGAGAATGCTGTGTCCCAGTCAATATTAGTTCTCCACGTTTGTTGGAACAGAATACGACCCTTGACAACTATTGGACCTAGCAAGCCTAAGGGATCGTATATACGCATTAAATAAGAAATGACCTTACGCTTTGTGAGTTGTGTAGGAAATTGGATACCTAGACCAGTTCGAAATCCTAAAGTATCTGTGTTAGGATCCCAAGCTACGCCTAAAGCTTTTACTATGGTAGAAAAATTACCTAGGCTGACAGATTGAGTTATTTTGTTAGCGCATAGCTCTGCAGGGATGGATTTCAATGCTGCAACATCATTTGAGATCCATCCTCGCATTTCGAAACAAGCTGCAGCATGTACAGTGACTATATCGCTCGCTATTTGTGCAGCGGTCTCAACGTTATCGTGAGAGCCCAGATAATCGTCCATGTAATGGTCCTCAATAATTGCCTTTACTGCTGCTGGATATTTGTACTGGTGTTCCATAGCATTCTTATTTTTTATGAAAAGTGCAGTAAAGGGGCTTGAGGAAGCGCCAAAAATAACTGACGTCATTCGGTACTCTCTAATTGGTTGTTTGCGGTCTTTACCCCTCCAAAGAAAACGCAAAGCATCTCTATCCACCGGCCTCATACGAATTTGAGGAAACATTTCCTTGATGTCAGCGGTCAGAGCTACCCGTCCTTCCCTAAACCTAAATAAAATGTATATCAAATTTTGCAATAGGTCGGGACCAGGAAGTAACAAAGAGTTGAGACTAACTCCGTTATTTGACGCTGCCGCGTCATGAACAACACGTAGCTTACGTTTTTGAGGATGGTAAATGCCAAAATGTGGTAAATAGAATTGTATTTGTTTAGAATTTAGAATTTTGTTTTTATTGTAATATGTACTAGGCAGGCATTCTTCCGTGTAACCATTGTTCAGCATATTATTTATATAGTTTTCATAAGAATTTGCGAACTCTGGTTCACGTAACATACGCTTCTCGAGACTTAAGAGCCGTGACATAGCCTGTGAGTAACTATCTGGTATATGTGGTATATCATCGCGCCAAGGTAAGCCAACTTGAAAGCGACCAGTCGGCAAGCGTTGGGATGTAGCCTCTAAGATGTCTATAGCACGTTGGTCTTGCTTACTGTGTGTATTTTCGTATTTTGTTATTCCTAATGAATCTAATTTATATTGTTGTTTTATTAAAAAATCCAAATTATTATTTTCGATTGCAAGCTCTTGGTCTAAAAATGAAGTATGATTGACAAATTGAATGCATTTTGTTAAGCTGGACGACAATCCGTAAAGTGTCCAACCTAGCGCAGTAAGGCAGGCTACCGGTTCGTTACGACTACCTTTAAGTACGGAATGATTAATCGATAAATGCCAATCTTCCGCACCAATTAACACCATTGGAGTAGCGTTCTCATATGTAAGAAAATGTGCAACGTCTTGTAAATAATCATATTTGTCAATATTTTGTCTACGAACAGATTGTGTATGAAGCAATAGCGATGGTAAGGCCCTAGCTCGCTCGATGTCATATATAGTTTCTGTGTACTTACCTTTAATTTGAAAACTGACGTATGAAATCTCTACAGTTTTTGTTAGACCACCTACACCATTCACATTTATCTGTTGCTGCGGCCCCGATGCTCCGATTCGTGCGGCGACACTGGCATCTATAAGTGTTGCCGTGCTGCCGTCATCGAGCAACGCGTACGTATCGTGGCTGCCTGCTGGACCGTATACTGTGACAGGCACGACTTTGAGTAACGCAGTAGGACGTGGCGAGTTGTGTTGTGGAATTGTTTTGGTAGTGGAAATAATTACTTTTTCATCTCGTCGTTCTCGTTTGGTAGCTGACGTTGAAGGTGTGAGCTCAGATGAAGTATCATTAGAAATGTTAACATCGATATTATTACTAAGCAACTGACTACCATGAAGTAAAGGATGATGGTGTAACGTACACCCGTCGACACCACAAGGTTTGACCTTGCATGTTTTCCATGTGTGTGCGTTACGACGGAGGCACCTATAACAAGCCTTTACTTCGCGCTGCCATTGCCATCTTTCTTCTACTGGTAGACACTTAAACTCAGGACAGAATTTTATGTTGTGAATTTTTTTACAATAAGAACAATTCGTATTAATATTTACATTATTAAAAGTCGTGGTAGTATCTATGTTACCACTCGGTGTACTATTTACATTTTTATTAATATAATTATTTTTTGGTTGTGTAACAGCGTGTATGAACTCGCGTTCGTTTCGTTTATTGTACCTATCACATAAGGAAGTCGATGGTAAAATAGGAGCATGTTCTGGTGACAAACCGAACTTTACGTGACGGTCGAACTCACGCATGAGAAAATTTGACAAGAGTTCGAGTTTTGGATGATTTGGTGTGAAATTATCTACTGCAAAATCTGTCCACCTCATTTTTATTGTTGGATTTAATTTCCCTAAAACTGAGTGGTAAAGTTCGGGCGAATATAAATATTCGACGTGGTTCAGCATACGTATTGTGTACAGACTATTACGAACCTTCGTGGCGAACGTACCTAGCTCGCGTAAATCATTACCCAAACGAGGTAGCGCCTTCATTGATGCGACTTCTTTAAAAACAATCATCTCCGGGCGTGCGAAGTTCTGCTCGAGCACATAAATAATTTCATCAGGGTCCTGAGCTGAGATTAGAAGAGCCGCCACGGCTTCCCGCGCTGGACCTCGGAGAGCTTGTTGTAACCTCGCCACATTCTCTAAAGGAGAAAAAGATGATTTAGTGGTGTCAAATAAACGTTTGAACTGAAGCCATTGAGATGTTTCTCCAGAGAACTGTGTCAAATTAATACTTTTCTTTGAATTGTTGTGTGTGTTAATAGCGAGAGTTTTCGCTGCCGCTGCGGTGTCTGCCACTGCTTGTAAAAGTTTGGTGGACCCTGACAGATCGATGTCTACGTGAGGAGATGGCGAAATGTGTGTCATCGGCTCAGACATGTTTGTGACCTGCATAGGTATGTAAGTGTTTGGCTTAGGAAAGTCAATGCCTACGTGAGACCGATTAGGTTCAGACAAATTTGTGACTTCCGGAGCTCTTTCAAAAATAAGAGATGTATTACGAACCGCATTTTTAACCCATGCCTCAGTTCTATGTGATTGCTGAGATATCTCGGAGCCATGGTGGCTGCTCCGCCTGCTGTGGCTCCCTTCAGCTTCTATCGCTGCTAGCTCCGCCTGTAACTCACAATCTTCAACTTGCTTTTGAAGGGCGAGGAGTTGACGTTTTTTCTCTATTTCTTCATTAGCCAGTTGTTGTTCGCGTTCGAGATTGCGGCGTCTAGCGATGGCTTCAGCTGCTGCTCTACGTGCCTTGATGGTAGCGGCTGATGATATTGAGGCATTGGAGCCTACCGACTTCGATGTTTGGAATGCATGATCAGATGGTGGAGGCGAGATGGGTTTAGTGGTGGTAGGTACATCTGTGACTGATGTGGTTTTACGTGATTTCGAACGAGTCAACATGATACTAAAGAAAATAAAGTAATGGACTGTACTCAATAAAATTACGTAAAAATACAACTAAAGTGAAAATTTAGGTAGCTGAATTTCAACGGAAGAAGGACCAATGTTAAGGAGCGAATGTAAAATGAAATATTAATTAGTAAAAGTAAATTAATAAACGTTTTAATATCGGAAAATAAATACAAACCATGCAGTTGACAGAAGCGGACAAAAAGTAAGTGACAGAAACAATGAATAATAGATAAGTAGAAAAGAAGTTATATAAAATACAAAAATATGGTTGTCAAAAAGGTTGCATATAAAATATGTAGCATGGTACGCTACAATAACTATACAAAAAAATTGTATTTTAGGAGCAATCGCTATTAATATTATAAAAATAATATATGCTACTTTATTATAACTATACAAAATTTTTGTATTTTAGGAGCAATCGTCGTAGTAGCAATTTAAGTTGGCTAATAGTTGGGCCTCCGTCCACTTTTGAGTTGGCCAACGGTGTGTTTTGTTACCAATATTTTTTTTTTTATTTTTTTTCCCTGAGGAAAATGCATTAAATTGCATACCCCGGCTGTGGCGAGCCGGCGGTTATGTGGGGCTCTCCTCCCCAGAAGGGGGAGGCCTACCCACTAAAACCTCAGGGATGGCCTTCCTCAGGCATGTAGGGAGCCCCCGGGAACATCAAGCTACTTCCGGGAACCCCCAGCCTCCGCTCCCTTGCCTGGAGGGGAGCCCTCCTCGGGGGAGGCTACACTGCCTCCCCCGGTCTCCTCCACCGACGACGCCCCCCGGCCACGAAAGGGGCGTGGTCCATCCCGGGTCGCCGTAGCTGTGCTACCGAGCCCGGCGCCGCCTTCTTCGAGCGGGATCGGCCATCTCCCGACCCCGCTCGGCAGCCTCCTTCTGGAGCATCACCGCTTCACAGAAGGAGGCCACAGCCCTCCAACCTCCCTCGTCCGCCAGCATTGCCGCAATCAATGCCGGCGGAGACAGATCTCGCCCGATCTCTGCGACCAAGACTCGACGCTCGTAGGCCCACGCGGGACACTCCGCCAGCGTGTGCTGGGTCGAGTCGAGGTCGTCGTCGATCCCTCCCGTCCTATTCGACACAGATACTCAGCGAAGCAGCCGTGCCGCCGGTGAGTATCTGAGTCAATCGGTAGGTGACCTCCTCCCTCCCGTAGAGCCAAGCTTCGAGGTGCGGGAGTACGGCACCGACGGCCCGCTGGCGCGCGCAGATCCGTAATTCGAGCTGCGCACGCCAGGCCGCCACAATCCGTCGGTGCCACTTCCGCTTAGGCACTTCGTGCGCGGGTTTCGGAGCGCTCTCCCGTGGTTTGTTACCCCTAAAAGTTGTAGGTCCGATAGTAGAGCCAACTGTTGGCTGGCCATCGTTGGTCCGTTGTTACTAATTTGTAGGAAATATTACGTTGGTTTGGTGTAGTTGGCCCAATGTTGGGGCAACAGTGGCGCGGTTGGGACAATGTGGGGTATTCTTGGCAGTACCAATCACCAAGCACAACCTCCCAACAAAATCCCAACAGTTGGCATCGACACCCCATAATTGCTATTAGGGCGCTACCAATATTTTAAAAAATATCTGGAGACCTATTTTTGAATTACGAATGCGATTTCGAAATCACCGCTGACTAAATAGTCAGCGGTGACTTTGAGGTCACAGATTCCTAAACATCCAATTTTTGAAAGTCGATCGCAGAGCTGCCAACATAGATAAAGTACAACATAAATGTAAGAGTTCGGTTCCACGCAGAATGTACCGCTGCCGGTTATTGCTGGCTTAACCATTATGGTTATTATATATATATAATATATATATATATATATATATATATATATATATATATATATATATATATATATATATATACACACATACACATACATCTATATATACTCTATTGTAGCAGGTGTTATTTTGTGGAAGTCCATTGTATTACAAAGGATATTGATTACGTTTGCTGATTCCGCGCAGTTGATGATGACTTGTCCAATAAGCAGACAAGGTCGACACGTGTTTCGTCTCTCAGCGAGACATCTTCAGGATATGTCGCTCGTGAGACACCGAGCGGGCAACATATGTTTTTTTTGAAAAGCTGTCAATGAATCTTTTCATATCTTTTATATACTCATTTGAAGCACATTGTACATTGGAATAAATATCATTAAATTAACTGAGTTTTCATTTTGAGGCTCCAATGTGTCCAACCAAAGACAGCGCGGACCTAAGAATCCGCAGAAAATCAGACAAACATAAAAAAAAAATCCTTACTTCCTTACTATATAATATTATAAATCGGAAAGTGAATTTGTTTGTTTCGCTTTCACGCCGTAACTACTGAACCGTTTGCTTTGAAATTTTGCAGACGTAAAGATAAAAGTCCGGATTAAATAGGGTACTTTTTATCCTGGAAAAAAAAAATGATATTCCCGAGGAAAAACAAAAATATTGTTTGCTTGATGCATGGATTGTAGATGGCGCTGTGTGTCGTTTAAAACAAGGACAAAACGGAGTGGCGAATTGACGTGATTTTTTACGTGGAGATAGTTGAAAGGATGGAGAATAACATAGGCTACTTTTTATCCCGGAAAAATCGACAGATCCCACGGGATGCGCAATAAAGGCTTCGCTCAAAAACTACTGCACAGATTTTCATGCGGTTTTCATCAATAGATAGAGTGATTCTTGAGCAAGGTTTTGCGGTATTTTTGATCTCGGAAAAAACGGATAGTCCCACGGGAAGTGCGATAAAACCTTCGCGCCATAAACCGACTTCCGCGCATATGTAGCCGTGGGCAAAAGCTATGACCCTTAACCCTCTATAGACCCAATCCCAAAATCAACGCGGGCGAAGCCGCGGGCTGAAAGCTAGTATAAATGCGAAAGATTGTAAGTATGGATGTATGTTTGTTACACTTTCACGTTCAAATTACTGAATGGATAATGACTGATATAGGTTATATATCAGAAGAACGTATAGGTTATAATTTATAGGGTCGTGGTAGCGTCCTCACGGTATTTCACGGCCCTGTCACGCCGCGGGCGATGTCGGACGCGCCGTCGATCGAGCGCTCGCGGCAGGAGTCAGTGGAGGGGCATCGCTGAGGTTTTTAGTGGGTAGGTCTACCCCCTTCTGGGGAGGAGAGCCCCACATAATCAAAAAAAAATCAAAATAATCTTTATTCAACATAGACCTTTACAGGCACTTATTGAGGTCAACAAACAAAAAACAAAAAAAGAATAAGGAAAAAAAAATATTTACTCGACACCTGTTCGGAAATTGGGAGAGCCTTCTCGAGAAGAACAGGCAAGAAACTCTGAAGGTCTATTTTTTATCTCCTCTTTTCAATGTTAATAATTATAATAATATAATATAAAAATACAATATAGTATAAGATACAATCATACCTAATACGATTACAGTCGTATGTATGTTTACATACACTTATAAAAATAATACAATATTATAAATAATGTTGTTACCAAACATGGCTCTATGAATAGTGTCCCTATTCCAAATAGTGTGATCATTTAGATAGTCACTTACTTTATAATAACCTTTACTCATGAGTGTCTTTTTGATATGGATTTTAAATTTATATAAAGGCAAATCAATGACACTTTGCGGAAGCTTGTTAAACATAGATATACATTTCCCCAAGAACGAACAGCTAGTTTTATGGAGTCTGAACATTGGAATATTCTGCCTATCTAACAATTACCCAAACTTTACAATATCTTTTTGTTTAGTCCCTTTCATTTCTACCCTTGAAAACTGCACTTTCGACAAAAAATGTCACTACCATGTCAACATTAACTTTTGGCAGAGTCCTAGAATCTGCTTTGGCAAACCCAATTTCCAGTTTTATTCAAAAAACGCAATCAATTTTAGGTTTAATTGTTCACTTCTACTACAATTTATAACCTCAAATAAGTTGTCATAACAGGAGTGACGTCACTGAACGCTGATTGGTGTTTTAAATCCGTTCCGTTTCACGTTACTTTTGATTCATAATTATTGTGAAAAAACAACGTTATTTTAAACTAGTAGACCTGACAGACTTCGTCCTGTCAAAAAGATTTATAAAGTGGTAGTTTTTTGTTCCTACTTGAAATGACATATGATGACATTAAATTTGTTTGACAGAACTAACGTCACTTTTTTGTCTTGCCAAAGGTTCAAATTGGCTTTTAAGTATTAATACAAATTGTTTGTATAAAAATGTTGACTTTACACTTTTTCAAATTTTATTTTTTTATTTTCTCTGCGTACAAACATTCTCTGGACTTCTACGAATAATTCAAGACCAAAATTAGCCAAATCGGTAAAGGCATTGTTGAGTTATGCGCTTACCAACACAAGGTTTATATCTTATATATAAAAATGCGATTCATTTTTATATATAAGATATAAACCTTGCAGTGGTACTACATTTATATATTTTTTATCATTTTAATAGCAAAATTTTCATAAATATTATAATTGCATGTTCCCCATTTATAAAGATACTAGCTAGTGCTCGCGACTTTAACTGCACAGACGTTAGATTTTTTCCTACTTACTGGACACTTTCGGTAATATTTTGGACAATTCATACCAGATCTTTATAATTTGTAAGGTCTTCGGAATCATTATCAATAAACATAATGCTACATTGAATATTTAACAGTACGAAATTTGACCTTTCTTATTTGAAGGTCAAATTGTATACTTTTAAACTAAGGCAGACTTTATTTACTGTCTGTACACATGTTGCAGACAGCACAAAAGCAGGAAGCAAAAAAGTCAACAGGAAAACTAGTGTCCAAACAACATTTTGCATACGTTTGCTTTTCTGCAGCTGTCAAAAGATAGCAGCAAAGGCCGTGAAATTGAAAGTCGCATGTGTTAAGGTAGAATTTTAATATGAAGTCACGTGAAATAATCTATACAGCCAGTTGCACAAAATAGTTGCATAAAAATACTTTTTAACACCTTTGCTTGAAAAGCTGATGTAATTCCACCGGTTTTAAATATGTAAAGCGAGTCATAATTAAAAGTAAAAAAATCCTTTTTTAAAAACGAGCTTTTTATAAATGCGCTAAAAAGAACAAAATAAACTTTTAATAAATATAAAAGCTTGTCGCGAGATTTACTTACTTATAGAATATTTTTAACGACAAGCTTTTATATGTATTAAAAGTTTATTTTGTTCTTTTTAGCGCATTTAATAAAAGCTTGTTTTTAAAAAAGGATTTTTTTACTTTTAATTTATTTTCCTACTAAAAACCAAGCTTAGTAAACCCTTTCATTTGATACCCATATTGTAGGGGTGCATTATAAATAATTGGTTCGCCATCTTGGGAAAGTCCGCCATATTGGATTAAGAGTGACGTCACATTATTTACCGAGGTGTTCTTTTCAAGCCCTTTATATTGTAGGAGTGCATTAAAAATAATTGGTCCGCCATATTGGATACGCCGCCATGTTGGATTTAGAATGACGTCAGTTAATCATGCATTGTCATCCGAACTAAACGTGTATACCAAATTTCAGCTCAATCGGAAACCGGGAAGTGGATCAAATTTAAGTTGCAAGATTTGATTACAGAACGACAGACAACGGGACAGGTGAAACTAAATAAAAGCTTGTAAAAAACGCGTGTGTTACCAAAGCAAATAGTTAAGTTAAAGTCCATACAAATTCCATAACATAATTAGTTGCGTGACACCAGTCATAAGTAAAAAGGCGGGAAAGCAACAGTGTGCATTCACAGATCGAGTTAATTTAAATGTTTTTTACACGCTTTTTTACACGCTTTTTATTGACTTACTCTGTCCGTTTGTTTGTTTGTTTGTTTGTCATGATCAAATCTTGTAATCGATTTTTCGACCACTTCTACTGCTCCAATCGAGCTCAAATTTTTTTTACATGTGTATTCTAGATGACAATACAATATTCAATCATTTTCGAATCATAAAAATACATAATTATGTTGTAATAAATTAAAAACTTTTTAATATGAGAATTGGTTCAATGAAGCAAACAGATAGAATTTGATATAATGCATATGTTTAATTCTAATACTACATTTTCTGAACAATTATGTACATTTCTTTATGTTTGTTATAATAATCACGAGACTAAAAAGTAGTAAATAAAAAAAAATTAAAAAAAACTTTTTAAAAAACACGCTTTTTACGCAAAGACTAAAAAACGTTTGAAAAAACTTTTATTTGTTATAAAGACTAAAAAACATTTGATCTAAAAAGTAGTAAATAAAAAAAAATTAAAAAAAACTTTTTAAAAAACACGCTTTTATTAAAAAGACTAAAAACCGATCTAAAAACTTGAAAATAAAAATAAAGTCACGCTTTTAGAAAATTTGGGTACATATCAAGAAAAATTTCTGATTACGAAAAGAAATGTAACTCAAAAATTTGTCTATAAAATTTAGCAAATTAGTCCAAGAACTCAATGACTATAAAAGCGTGGGGTGTAAATGTTAAGACCATTAAATGAGTAATGTTTAATTTTGAACACCCCACGCTTTTATAGTCATTGAGTTCTTGGACTAATTTGCTAAATTTTATAGACAAATTTTTGAGTTACATTTCTTTTTGTCATCAGAAATTTTTCTTGATATGTACCCAAATTTTCTAAAAGCGTGACTTTATTTTTATTTTCAAGTTTTTAGATCGGTTTTTTTTTTCTGTTTCCTCGCAAATGTGTTGAAAAAACGTCGTACGATATACGTGCGTATTGGTTATAACATGTTCGGCTCAGTTACGCAAACGCCTTCGGCTCGGGCTGAAATTCCGCCTCGCATGTTATAACCATCATAACGCACTAATATCGTAATGTATAATTATTATATATAATGTGTAATTTGTTTAAACATGTAAAGAAAGTTGGGTTCAGACTATTTATCTGAGGCCAGCTTCTAATTTACGACTCTATTTATCTATTTATTTTATTTATTGTATGTAGGACCACCAGCAATTGTTATAATATTACATCTAAATATTACAAATCCTTAACCTATAGAATATAACATTTTGAAGGCAGTCACAACATACAACAAAATATACTCAGTCACACATATTACAGTACTAGCGGACCCGACAGACTTCGTCCTGTCAAAAACATTTGTACAGTGGCAGTTTTTTGTTCCTAATTATTTTATAGATAATGTCGCATAGCCAACCAAATCGCAAAAAAAGTCTAAATGACCTATTACATTTTGTGGCTATTCAATTTTGGAATGTGACATTAAATCCTCCAACGGTGTATTCTGTGCTCCAACGCACGCACGCACACTGTTTTGATAGATATGATTGAATTTCAACTATATGTAGCGTTAATAAAGCGCAAATTGACTCTTTGATGTTAGGAAAAACGACGACCTCCATAGTCGAGTGGATAATACACCGGTTTCAAGGTGTCGCCATCTCTGAGGTCCCGGGTTCGAATCCCGGTGGGGGCAGATGTTTGTGTGATGAATGCGAGCATTTGTACCTTAGTCATGGTTGTTGATATATATTTCAATAAAAATTATTTATATATGTATAATATATGTATGTGTATCCGTTACCCTAGATCCCATAGCACAAGCCTTACAGAGCTTACTTTGGGCTAGGCTAATTGGTGTAAGTGTAACAAATATTTATTTATTTTATTATTTATTATGTTAGGAACACACCTTCATTGCTTAGACAACACTGAGTGCTTGCAATATGAACTTTATACAATAACAATAAAGCGCAATTCGACTGTACGTTTTAGTTAGAAAACGTTTGCATGGGACAATAAAAGGGCTGTTTTTAGGGTATTTCCGATAATTATTCGAATTTTCCTCATTGTAAAACCCTCCTTGAACTTCAACGAACATTAACAAAAAAGAATTGGCCGAATTGGTCCAGGCGTTGTTGAAATAAAATAACATTCATAGCGCCCTCAACAACTCCGTTTTTCTTTTCTTAAACTGTTGGAGAGAACTCTGTTAAAATACAGGGAGAAAAAAATAGCCCTTTCTGGTTCTTTCCAGTACAAGGTCTTCTGCCGTAGGTTGTATTTATGTAGAAAGATAACAGCGCACCTCGCCCATAAACATAATGTGTGGCGAGAATAAATATTCTTTATGAAATGTGTGTGGAGTATACAAAGTGGGTCTAATCTGTATCTGCATCATGAGAAATGCAGCTAAAGACTACACCCAGTAAGATGCACAGAAACTATTGTCATTACTGTGTGTGTGTATGTATGTGTGTATATATATATTAATATTATCTGTCTACATTCACGTATTGCGCTTTATTTATTAATGTAACATGTATGCTTAGGTTTGTCTGTTTCTCTCTGTGTGTCTGCTAGACAGCAGACACACAGAGAGAAACAGACAGATAAGTTTACTTACCCTCTCAAAGGGTTTCGGCAGAATATCAGCGCTTCGCGCTATGTGAAGCACAACGCTGAGCCGAGACCTGTTTGCTACTAGGGCACAATGTTACCTACGTATTTTTAATAATGTTCTGGTTTATATTTTGTGTCAAGGTTGCAAATAAAGTTATGTCTATGTCTATGTCTACTGATCAAAACGTTTTTGGACTATTGCATTTCGATTTCGGTGGTAATGAGAACCGGACTATGGAAGAGACTTCGGTCTTCTGCCTTCTCAAAGCCTCCTAATTGATTGAATTATGGCAGGTGGTGACTGGCCGCTTACTAAATGAGCACTCCAAAATAACAGACCAATATTGGTGCGAAGAGAGCAACATTGGTGTGAACGGCTAAGGGTGTAGAGAGGTGTGTCTGCGACAGCGATCGAGACGCCGTCGGCGTTATGACATTATTACACTTCCACCCTTCGAGCATCTGCTCTTGCGACTGCACTCTATATCCGGCTGGTTAAGGCAAGAAAGAGTTAAGTAGTATTATTATTTATTATTACACTAGCTGTGCCAGCGACTTCGTCCGCGTGGAATAATTATTTTGAGCATCATATTTATTTTTGCAAACAACCACCTCGGCTGTTACCCGATCTTGACAACGCGACATATCCAAATTTGATTACCATAAAAACGATTATAGTGAGTTAACATTAAAAGATAGACATATACTGTCAAGGACATTTATTTAGATAACTTCAAGAGGAATAATTCTTTCATACATATTTTTTTGGTATCTAGAACCGTTTTCGCAGCGCACGCAACGGAAGCCCTGAAAGATGAATAATTCTCCCCGTTTTTTCCACATTTTCCATTATTTCTTCGCTCCTATTAGTCGCAGCGTAGCCCAAAGCCTTCCTCGATAAATGGGCTATTCAATAAAAAAAGAATTTTTCAATTCGAATCAGGAGTTCCAGAGATTAGCGCCTTCAAACAAACAAACAAACTCTTCAGCTTTATAATATTAGTAAGTATACTCGTAGATAAGTAACATGAGTTACATAAGAAAAATATAATAAATAGATTTCTTTATATAAACATTGACTTATTCGTCATTTTCACGCAAACATTTGCTTTGCTCCAGTTGTAAAAAATGTGTAATAAATTATAAACTTTTTGTATGGTAACAAATTGTTCCGTTGTTACTATAGAAATATGAATGGAAAATTTAAATGTGCAGGCGCATTAAATTGCGTGAGACGATATTATTGTTAACGTGTAATTCTATTGTATTTATGTACATTTATTATCAATCAATACATAGTATAAAACAAAGTCGCTTTCGCTGTATGTCCGTATGTATGCTTAGATCTTTAAAACTACGCAACGGATTTTGACGCGGTTTTTTTTAATAGATAGAGTGATTCTTAGGGAAGGTTTGTATGTATAATAAATGCATAATATAGTAGAGAAACACTGATAAATTTAAAGGTTTCTAATGTGATGTCGTAAATAAGCACGTTTTTTTGCGCTTATATTGCAAACGCTGGCTGAACCCTACGAGATAGACCAAAATAATGTACTACAGTAATACTGTAGTACATTATTTTGGTCTATCTCGTAGTACAACTTACAAAAATCCACAAAAAAGTCCGCGATGGTATATGTCTATCTCTTAGGGATAACCCACCATAACCATTTTTTCACTGCACCCGTGCGAAGCCGGGGCGGGTCGCTAGTAAGTAATAAATGTATTGTGTTTGAATGTTCAATTTTTTAGGGGAGCAGCGTCAGAGACTCGGTTCAAAAGCGCGCTGCGAGACTCGTCGACGATCCCGTACTCACAGGCGGTATCGAGCCTCTAAGTCTTAGGAGAGACATTGCCTCCTTATGTGTGTTCTACCGCCTGTATAATGGGTTGTGTTCTGAAGAATTGTTTGACATGATGCCCACGGCCACTTTCTATCATCGCACCGCTCGCCATCGACAGGGAGTTCATGCCCACACACTGGAGCCTAAATGGTCCCGCACAGTGCGGTTCCAAAGGAATTTCCTCCCGCGTACACTTCGTTTGTGGAATGAGCTCCCTGCCGAGGTTTTCCCGCAGGGCTACAGTATGGGGTTCTTCAAAAGGGGAGTAAATAGGTTTTTGAAGGATCGGCAACGCGCAAGTGACACCCCTGGTGTTGCAAGTGTCCATAGGCTACGGTAACCGCTCACCATCAGGCGTGCCGTAGGCCTGTTTGCCACCATCGTGGTATAAAGAAAAAAAAAAGAGTTGTAATGAAAGTCGAGGAACCTAGGGAAATATGTATGGAGTGTAGCAAATATGAAGTTGTGATCTCTGCCTGCTCCAATCCCTCATGATAAGGCCGGCGCCACTTTGGCTTCCCGCGCCTCTTCTAGCGCTTTTGGGCCCCTTTTATGGGTCTGCGCTGCATCGCTCCTCTCCTGAGGGGTGGTCGCTCTCACGATTTGCGTATATATGAATTAGAATTAGAATTTAGGGGTCATCTATAAATTACGTCACACGAATTTCGTAATTTTTTGCCCCTTCCCCCGTCCTTGTCACAGCTAGTCACATTTGTGAGACTCCCCCCCCCCTAGTGTGACGTCACAAAATTTTAAATTATAGAAATTATTAAATGATAAAAGCGGTTTCGAAATCAGTTTTATTTTCATTTTAACAAAATTAACATCAAATCAATTAACAAAACAAAAAACGATTACTTATATTAAATACATATATGGTCATTTCAAGTTTTTCTTATAATATTTTTTAAAATCACTTACTATAATCAATTAGAAAAATAGTACGTTTCAGGAGTACCCCTATTAATAGATAGAAGAAGACACTATTCCTTTACTTATTTATGAGAGTATACAGACTTTACAATAAAAGTTAATATTTCCAGCACTTTTCATACTAATAGTAATTATTTAAAGTTTGCGTTTTAACAGTTAGCTTATAATAGATTTTGAAATGTGACGTCACGAAATTTAAGATCCCTCACCCCTTGTCACACAATGTCACACTTGGTCAACCCCCTCCCTCCCCCTAACCGTGTGACGTAATTATGGATGGCCCCTTAGGCACAGGCTGAGTTTAGTCGGCAGGTCACGTGGTCAGAGCGCTCTGGCCGCGTGCAGTCCGACATTTCCCCCCGACATTGCCCCCGCAACGCCAAGTGGCACCTTCGTGACACTTGCCGTTATCCTGGGTTATCCTGGCCTAAGTTATATATGTATGTATGTATATTTAATAACTGTAGTGACGGGGAGAACAAGAAATGAAAAGTGATTTGCGTATATATGGTTCTTAGAATTTAGGCACAGGCACAGGGAACAAATTTTTGTAGGTCATACAAAATATCTGTCTCGTGCGGGAATTGAATAGAAGTTGCATAGAAGCCGATTACTCGACCACTGCGCTATACGTGTCGTCAAATATATATGTACACGTACATATATGTGTATATATCTTAAATATATCTATATTCCAACCTCTTTAATTTGTTGTGCAAAACAAAGTGTTCCTATCTAAAGTAAATATTAAAAAAAACTGCAATTAAAAAAGGGTATAAAAAAATCTAAGCTTCAGCTTCAAGCAAAATTTACAATAACAACACAATTATGTGTTTAAAAATACATACATACATATATGTCACGCCTTGTTCCCAATGGGGTAGGCAGAGACCACCTCCCTCCACTTGCTACGATCCTGGCACACTTCTCTTGCTTCCTCCACTTTTACATACATACATATATGTCACGCCTTGTTCCCAATGGGGTAGGCAGAGACCATCTCTCTCCACTTGCTACGATCCTGGCACACTTCTCCTGCTTCCTCCACTTTTACATACATACATATATGTCACGCCTTGTTCCCAATGGGGTAGGCAGAGACCACCTCTCTCCACTTGCTACGATCCTGGCACACTTCTCTTGCTTCCTCCACTTTTACATACATACATATATGTCACGCCTTGTTCCCAATGGGGTAGGCAGAGACCACCTCTCTCCACTTGCTACGATCCTGGCACACTTCTCCTGCTTCCTCCACTTTTACATACATACATATATGTCACGCCTTGTTCCCAATGGGGTAGGCAGAGACCACCTCTCTCCACTTGCTACGATCCTGGCACACTTCTCCTGCTTCCTCCACTTTTACATACATACATATAGGTCACGCCTTGTTCCCAATAAGGTAGGCAGAGACCACCTCTCTCCACTTGCTACGATCCTGGCACACTTCTCTTGCTCCCTCCACATTCATGAGCGTCTTCATTCATCCCTTGCTACTCGTTTAAAAATATAATCCAAATATTATTCTAATCTGTTTAATTTGCACTGAACCGAAGTTATTTGGGTCTGATATTTATCTTATCTTATAATAACAACATAATCATGTTAATTTTAAATGCTGTATTCCGTTTGATAAGTAATGTTTAATAATAATGATAAGTAATGTATTTTTTCTACACACTTCCTCATAAAGTGGCAATTAGTGGTAATCCCATGGCAATTAGGCACATAAAGACACCTATAATCAAACTGTGACTTTTTCATTACTATTATTCACGAGTGAGTAATAGTTTGTTTTTTAATATTATTGGTTGAGTTACGCTTACATACTGCGCTAAAAAGCTATCCGCGAAAAGCTCAAAAAAAAAAAGAAACCTCATTTTTTAGTCTATGGCCGATGCGCGCGCATAGGAAAACTGATTAATTTTTCCCGCCATTACGAAACATTTTTCACAACTCGTCTCGTTTTCTCTTTGAAGTTATTTAGTTAGTTATTAATTAAGATGTCTGCAAATACAATTTATGAAGAAAATGGTTTTTTATTTAAGTATTATTTTATTCAGAAGTGTGTTGAATAACGTTGTATGATACACGTGTGTATTGATGATTACTGTCCTCGGCCAAAGTCTCTGACTCGGCAAACCATGACTAAGGTACAAATGCTGGCATTCATCACACAAACATCTGCCCCCACCGGGACTCGAACCCGGGACCTCAGAGATGGCGACACCATGAAACCGGTGTACTATCCACTCGACTATGGAGGTCGTCATGTAAATAGATCGCGGACGAAACTGCACAATCAGTAAGCCAATTAAAATTAATAAATTAAAAAAAATTAATACCCTTAATATTTATCAACTAAAGTGTTTACAGTCCATTAGTACCTAGTTAATTTATAATTCTAATACGTTAGAACCCTAACGTGGACGTGCAAAAGAAATTTAAACCAGAATGATAGATCACCCTAAATGACACGTCATGAGAATAGATTACTTGATAATGAGATCAATGTATTTATAAGATAAGACTAATTAAAGATACGGACAAAGATAACGAAACAATATATATTTATTATAAGCAGGTTAGTAACGTTGGAAGTAGAACAGATTCGTTGTTGAGATAGTTCCATCGTGGATCGCGAAGAAAATTTATTTGTGAGAATTTTGAAGATGGCGCGTGCACTAATAATGATCTTGGCTGTGACTGCCGCGTCAGGTAAATTAATTGACTGAATTATAATTACCTATTTATTTATTAACTTGAAAAATTAATAATAGGGCCTTCACTATGAAATTGTGGTTTCTTCAATGGTATTTAAAACATTATAACTTTTTAAATTTAAGCGCTATAGAAAATTATTATAATTGCGTTATGTATTGGTTACAATTAAATCAAAATCAAAAAATCAAAATCAAAATAATATTTATTCAACATAGACCTTTACAGGCACTTATTGACGTCAACAAACAAAACAAAAAAAAGCTTAAGTAATAAAAAAAAACAAAAACCTTGTCCGTACGTACGAAATAAGGAAAAAAAAAAAAAGAAAAAATATATTGACTCGACAACTGTTCGGAAATTGGGAGAGCCTTCTCGAGAAGAACAGGCCAGAAACTCTGAAGGTCTATTGTCCGTCTGCCCGTCTGTATGTCACAGCCATTTTTTTCCGAAGCCATAAGAGCTATACTGTTGAAACTTGGTAGGTAGATGTATTCTGTGAACCGCATTAAGATTTTGATGCAAAAATAAAAAATAATAATAATAAATATTGGGGGCTCCCCATACTTAGGACTGAAACTCAATTTTTTTCATCAAACACACATATATATATATATATATATATATAATATATATATATTATATATATATATATATATAGAGTATCTATGGATAGGTCATCCAAAATGATATCTAGGTTTCTAAAATATTTTTTTTCTAAACCGAATTGTTTGCGTGACAGACGCTTCCAAAGTGGAAAAAAGTTGCCACCCCCCCCCCCCTCCTTACTTCTAAAACATGATGTACGTTACGATAAAACTACCAACGAAAATTGTTTTGAACGAGATCTAGTAAGTAGTTTTTTTTAATACCTTGTAAGACGTAAACCGCTACCTTTAATTTCATAAATTATTGGTACGGAGTAGCGATGGGCGATTGTTGCAAAAAAAGCAATCGACTAAATCGAAAATTGTATCACTGCGCATTCGATTGTCGATTTAGTAGTTCCTCATCATGATTATTCGAATAACAATCGACGAACTACTAATTCTATACTACTAACTGGGATTGCGATCCTCAATACATAGTATGTATTGAGTTAGTAGTATAGAATTAGTAGTTGTGCGACGCATGAGGAATTTTTGCGTATATTTTACTACTACTGAATTACTAAACTACTTTCTGATTGCGTATGGAATGGCAAACGGAGGGCATGCGGATGGTGTATTACTTAAAGTATTACTATATTACTTTAACATTTGGTTTTCTCATATAGGTACTTACATTATTAATAATTCAAACTGATATTTAAAGATTGTAACACTGTTTTTCTCACTGATTTTAAGTACTATTAAAGACATTTTTTTATTCATATTGATTAAAATCACTTTTACAATTGTATCTCGCATTGGTTATGTTTACGTCGAATTGTTACTTTGACATTGACAATTTTAATAGATGACATGGACAGTTCCATAGAGTGGACCGCTAATCATGATCCTAACACCATTATCTATGGCGCAAATTAAGCAACCAAGTCTAGCCAAGCGTCGTCTACAAAGATAGTATTTTAATCAGTAATCCCACACACTCCCCCTAAAAAATATTAAAATATTATAATGTCACAATTAGTAGTTTAAAAGAATAGTCTTATGTCAATGAAAAGTTAAATCGCAATTGATCATCATAAGTGTAGTCGTTTAACCTTATTTTTATTATTCCTCAGGCAAATGTTTGTCTGTTAAATTAAAAAAAAAAAAAAAAAACAAAAAAGACAATCATCCCGAAAGAAAGGGAACTATATTTGGGCTGAACATTAACCCTCGTCACCCAGGGACTTTCAAGTGACCCAGCTGCATTAAATAGACCGCTGATCTACCTTAAATCCTAATTGAAGACGGCGACTTGGTAAGCCAAGGACAGAGAGTAAACTAACCCAAACACGGCCATCTAACCACGGTTACCAGTTGCCTGGACCAGTTCCTGAAGGACTCCTGAAGGACTACCGGAATACTGATTTCTTTTTATCCTCGGAATACCGTCTTTTAATCTTTTACATTATAAATTTCAACTTAAAACCAATATCGATCAAACGGACCTATAAACCCTGCCTGTACCTATATTAATTTAAGTTCTTTTATATTTTTAAGTCATTCTATGTATATGAATTGATAGAATTGACAGTAATATTGTTGCCTAGTAAACATTAGTGAATTGAATTTTGTTTAAACTCCATTTGAAATAAAGATTTTGTACTCATACTTCTAGTGATTTATTGGTATAAAATATTGTTGCATAGTAAACATTTGTTAATTGAATTTTGTTTAAACTCCATGTGAAATGAAGATTTTGTACTTATATTTCTAGTGATTTATTTGTATAAAATATTGTTGCATAGTAAACATTAGTGAATTGAATTTTGTTTAAATTCCATGTGAAATGAAGATTTTGTACTTCTATTTCTAGTGATTTATTTGTATAAAATATTGTTGCATAGTAAACATTAGTGAATTGAATTTTGTTTAAATTCCAAGTGAAATGAAGATTTTGTACTTCTATTTCTAGTGATTTATTTGTATAAAGTATTGTTGCAAAGTAAACATTAGTGAATTGAATTCTGTTTGAATTCCCTGTGGAATAAAGATCTTGTACTCAAACTCTTAGTGATTTATTTGTAAAAATCCAATTATTTAATGAAATAAATAAAAATACATTACAAGATATAATAAAATCAAGACGGTGCGCTTCTATTGTATTATGATTTCTTTGTATTAACTATTAATATAGAATCTTTTTTTATGATTGTGTAATGATTGTGTGTATGTTTGTAAACTCTTTATTGCAAATAATACACAGAAAAAAATCTATACACTTGAAATGTCATTGTGTTATTATAACAAATGAATATACTATATAATTTTTTTTTATTTTATTATCTCCTGCAGTATATAGGTAGTTCCTATTCGGATAAAACGGCGGCTGCGGAAAGTTAAAAGCTTAACTACTCGTTATTTCTGTATGAAACTATGAAACCTATTGTGTAAATTAAATTGTTAGGTAGAATCAAATTTTAATAGTTGTAGTTATCTGTTCATGTTATTATTATTTCATGTAAGTCGGGGCTGATGTGCATCACTGCGACCTATTAAGATCTATTGTGACCAGCCTCCTGTGTAGGTTCCATGTAGGCCCTACAGTAGCTCCCTTAACTGGGCACTGACCAAGAAAGATAGGATGTTCCCAGTTCGGATTGTTTTTATTTCATCTGGGTCAAGGATGTGTTTCCCCAGGTGTCTGTTTCTTTTGTGAATCAGCGGTTCACAGTAGCACAAGAGGTGTATTGGTGTTTCACGCTCTTGTTCGCAGACTCTGCATGTGTCAGTGTCCTTAAGTTTCATGTTGTGAAGGTGTCTATTCAACATGCAGTGACCGGTCAAAGCCCTAACCATCACGCTCAAGTTACTCCTGTTAAGCTTTAATAGCTCGTCAGTGCGTTTGCGAGAGTATGGTTCGATTAGTGCTTTTGAGTGTGTCATCCCGGACGTACTGTGCCAGTCTGCTTTCGCCTCGTTAAGAAGGCGAGTTTTCAGGTATTGCATGGCCTGGTTCTTTGAGATACCACAGATAGGCTCTGGGCCGAACTGTATTCCTTGAGCCCCAGCCCTGGCTAGTTCATCGGCCTTCTCATTGCCGGTTATTCCAGAATGACCTGGCACCCATTTGAGAGTGATTTTGTTCTTTTCTCCCAGGTCATTGAGTTTTTTCACACAGTCTTTTACTAGCTTTGATTTAAGGGTGTTATTGTTTATTGCTAGTAAAGCTGCCTGGCTGTCTGAATTGATTACGATTTTTTGGTTTACGTAGTTTCGTTGGCGGTTCGCTTGTACACATTCAATTATGGCACAGACTTCCGCCTGGAATATAGTGGCATACTTTCCCAGATTTATGCTTTTGCTAACCCTGGGTCTGCCCCCATATATGCCACATCCTACGTTAGCCCCCATTTTTGAGCCATCGGTAAACCACACCAGACTCCCGTCATTTAAGGGATCACTATGTCGGCCTTGCGCCCAGTCTTCCCTCTTGGTGATTTCCACAGTGAAATTCTTGTGGAAGTTAACTTCTGGAAGCAAGACGTCTGTCGTCATTGCAAGAAGTGGACATTCAAACACTTTTTGATGTAGTGTCCTTATTGTCTGGGATTTCCAGTGTTCTATGCCAGCGTTAGTCCTATAGATGCCAGCCATCATCTCCTTCTCGATAAAGAGGTTTAGAGGTGGGAGGCTGAGGATTGCATTAAGGGCTATGGCTGGTGTTGATCTAACGGCTCCTGTAGCCATCAGGCATGCAGTGCGCTGCAGGCCTGATAGCTTTTTTATAGCCGTAACTTGCTGTGCCTTCGAGCCCCATATCGTACAGGCGTAAGTTATTGACGGCCTGACAATGGTGGTGTAAAGCCATAAGGTGATTTTTGGGTTTAGTCCCCATCTCGTCCCTACAAGCCTTTGACATATACCTAAGGCAGTTTTTGCCTTTTGTATCGTGTTCTTAAGGTGTGACTCCCAGGTCAGTCTCTTGTCGATGATTACGCCCAAGTACTTGACCTCTGTTGAAAATGGTATTGTTGTTCCTTTAATAGTCAGTGGTGAAAGCTTATCCAGCTTTCTCTTCCTAGTAAAAGGGACTACAATAGTTTTTGTAGGATTTACAGTCAGTTGATTTTCTGAACACCAGTTAACAATTGTGTTTACGGTTTTCTGTAAAATTGAGGTCACAGTGCTTTGACAAGGGCCTATGACACAGGCCACTACGTCATCTGCATAGCTCTGTACGTTAAGATTCATTTCTGAAGTTTTTACTAAAAGTTCATCTATGACAAGGGACCATAGCAATGGCGATAAAACGCCTCCTTGCGGGCAACCTCTTGTCGCTTTGAAGCTTCTAGTTACCTTATGGAGGTCTATTTTTACTATTCTGTTTTTTAGCATTGCAACTATCCATCGGGTCGTTGTTTCATCGATCCCTTTGTTCTTCAGCCCTTTGGTTAGAGAGGTGGTGGTCACGTTGTCAAATGCTCCTTCTATATCTAGGAATGCACAGACGGCTATTTGCCTGTCCTCATGAGCTCTGTGGATGTTGTCCGTAAGCTCTAGTAAGGCAGTCTCTGTGGATTTTCCTTTTTGATAGGCATGTTGTTTCGGATGCAAAGGTAGTTCCTTTAGAGGGCCCTCCCTGATGCAACCGTCAATTAATTTTTCCATTATCTTTAAAAGAAAGGAGGTTAGGCTTATTGGTCTAAAGGACTTCGGTTGGGAGTAGTCCTTTTTCCCTGCTTTCGGTATAAAGCGGACTTTGACCAAGCACCATGTTTTTGGCATATATCCCCAAGCATAGCTTGCCCGGAAAATTTTTACCAGATGTGGAATGAGGATGTCTTTAGCTCGTTGTAGCAGAGCTGGGAATATGCCATCCTCACCTGCTGATTTGAAAGGCTTAAAAGTATCAATAGCCCAGCCTACTTTATATGGCCTGATATTCATTGCAGCTCGCCTCCAGTCTTCCCTTTTGGGTCTGGTAAGGCAATTGGAATGTTCAGAGCCATAGTTTTCGAGCATATTTGTTGAACCAGGGAAGTGGGTGTTCGCTAGTAACTCCAACGTTTCTTCCTCTGTTTCAGTGTAAGAGCCATCTGGTTTCTTTAGTAGTCCCAGTTGGTTGGATGGTGATTTGGCTAAGACCTTGTGGATCCTTGCTCCCTGAGGAGTACTACTTATCTCCTCACAGAACCTTCTCCAGGAACGTCTTTTTGCCTTTCTTATTTCCTTATTATATTCAGTTAAGGCCTTTTTGTAACGTTCCCAATCCTCGGGCGTTTTGGCCTTATTGAATAATGTTCTAGTTTTACGCCTGAGTTCCTCAAGTTTAGGGTGCCACCAGGGTACTTTGTTGTCTTTTTTTACCTTAATAGAGCAGCTCTCCGTGAAGGAGGCTGTTATGGCATTGGTTAAGAGATGTACCGAATAGTCGACCATCTCTGGTGTTTTAATGATTTTAGGAATCTTTGTCAGATGGTTATTAAGACGCGTTTTATATTGGTTCCAGTTAGTGGTTTTAGGATCCCTAAAATACAGATTAGTGTTTTGATTTGTCTGAATAGAGAATTTAATCATACGATGGTCAGACATGGACGTTTCGTTGCTTACTATCCAGTGGTTAATTGATCTGGATAAGTTGTTAGTAGCAAGAGTGATATCTAAGACCTCCTGTCTTGATCTCGTAACAAAGGTCGGTTTACGGCCCATGTTAAGAATCTGAAGGCAGTTGGTCAGAATGAAATCATGAAGTAACTCACCCCTGATGTTGACATCACTACTCCCCCAGTTGGTATGGTGGGCGTTTGCGTCGCACCCAATCAGGAGTTCTGCGTTGTGTTCTTTTGCATAGTCCACAACGCTCTCTAGTTCTTCAGTTGGGTTACTCTTTTCTCAGGGCAGATAGGCAGAGCACACGATTACCCTCCGCCTTGCTGACCCTTTGAGATGGACGTAAGCTGCCACCAGGTCGTCCTTGCAGAACTCAGGAATCACTAAGAATTCAATATTTTTATTGAGTAGAATGCATGCCCTAGATTTGGTTCCACTTGTACATGATATTACCTTGCCGGCAGAACCTAGCCCATGATCGCATTGGTATTCGATAGCCATGGTTCTTGAATCAGGGCAATGCCGAATTTCTCCTCCACGAAGGTCTTCTCAAGAATAGCAGAAGCAGCTCTCGCGTGGTGAAGATTGATTTGTATGAATTGAATCATATTTTTTTTTTTTTTTTTTTTTTTTTTTATCTGTTCATGTTACTAAAAATAATAAAAAAAAATAAATAAGCTATGAGCTGATAAAGTTGTAGATTTTTATTTTCTTACCATATTTTTTTATTTCATTAATATATTACCATGGTAACATATTAATGAAATAAAAAAATATAGAATTATGAAGTTAGTAACTAGATACCTAATGTAAATTTTTGATCACACAATTTAATAATTATATTTCATATAAAATGTTTCTAAAAACACATCAGTGTAACATACAATTACAAAATAAATATGAAATTGTTAATAAATTGGTGTCGAAAGTTACGAATTTCAATAAGTACTTTCATATTTACGAAGATTTAAACACGATTCACAACAGTTTAACTACACAACACAGCGCAGAGCGCACCATCTTAGTATTTAAATTACTTATTTAGTAGTATACGAAATTAGTAATACGAGAATCAATAGTAATGG
Source organism: Scirpophaga incertulas (assembly GCA_036419045.1). Taxonomy (NCBI): domain Eukaryota; kingdom Metazoa; phylum Arthropoda; class Insecta; order Lepidoptera; family Crambidae; genus Scirpophaga; species Scirpophaga incertulas. The sequence goes on from JAYEAL010000624.1 coordinate 100,424, forward strand.
CGATGAACTACTAAATCGACAATCGAACGCGCACAGCGCAGTGGTACAATTTTCAATTCAGTCGATCACTTTTGCAACAATCGCCCATTGCGTGCGGTGTGTGCGCTACAGTTTAGTTACTTTAGTTATTCAGTCAGTTCTCGTCCGCTGCACGGCACGGGCGCACGCCGTTAGTAGATAACAACGGAGCGGCGTCGATTGTTATCGACTTTTATCGACTAAACTGAACAATCGACTAATTCGATTACTTTTAGTAGTTATCGCCCATCGCTACTGCACGGCACGGGCGCACGCCGTTAGTAGATAACAACGGAGCGGCGTCGATTGTTATCGACTTTTATCGACTAAACTGAACAATCGACTAATTCGATTACTTTTTAGTAGTTATCGCCCATCGCTAGTACGGAGTCCGGGTTTGTGCGTGAGTCCGACACGTACTTGGCCGGTTTTTTTACGTCAGAATTTTGTAATTAATCACGACTAAACCATCTTGCTAAAACTATGATATTATTTAGTTTAATATACTACTGACTAAAAAATTGTTAAGATTGCTCTCTTGCTTTCTAAATAAATACGAAAAACCTCCAAACAAAACCGCAATTCGATAATTTACCCCATACCTGGTCAACCGTTTTCAATACTTTATTATCAAAAAAACAAACTGTAAACTTACGTTCATGGATAGTTTAGTATTCAAATGTAAAATGGTACAATGTGTCTAGTAAACTGTATAAAGCGCCACCTGTTGACCTGTGACGACAAGAATATGCTTTTAGAGTTGGATTCTATTAATCATTCCACCTAAAAAATCATAGATGTCACCACAGTATGCTTTGTAGTCTGAATAATTAATTTTCTGAGGTGATTTCGTTTTGAGGAGAGGTAAGTTTGTTTATTTTATTTCATAATTTGAATTTGTGCTAAATATCTACATATTAGTATTAAACGAAAGAGAATTTAATGTAGTTTAATTCAAAATTTGAAGAATATAAATTCAAAAGAAATTGCGAATAAACTAAATTAAAATGAAACTTTCAAAATAATATTCCCCTTCTTTCAAGTTCCACATTTATTTTCTACTAAATACAATGGTATAGAAAGTTAAATGTATATAATGATTTTTGCGCTAAACTCTCCTCTATCCGTGGGTATTTTTTGTTGCGATATAGCTCGTGTAGTTTACGAGTTTCAACTGTTTTTATTACACGCTTTTTATTGACTTACTCTGTCCGTTTGTTTGTTTGTTTGTTTGTCATGATCAAATCTTGTAATCGATTTTTCGACCACTTCTACTGCTCCAATCGAGCTCAAATTTTTTTTACATGTGTATTCTAGATGACAATACAATATTCAATCATTTTCGAATCATAAAAATACATAATTATGTTGTAATAAATTAAAAACTTTTTAATATGAGAATTGGTTCAATGAAGCAAACAGATAGAATTTGATATAATGCATATGTTTAATTCTAATACTACATTTTCTGAACAATTATGTACATTTCTTTATGTTTGTTATAATAATCACGAGACTAAAAAGTAGTAAATAAAAAAAAATAAAAAAAAACTTTTTAAAAAACACGCTTTTTACGCAAAGACTAAAAAACGTTTGAAAAAACTTTTGTTTGTTATAAAGACTAAAAACATTTGATCTAAAAAGTAGTAAATAAAAAAAAATTAAAAAAAACTTTTTAAAAAACACGCTTTTATTAAAAAGACTAAAAACCGATCTAAAAACTTGAAAATAAAAATAAAGTCACGCTTTTAGAAAATTTGGGTACATATCAAGAAAAATTTCTGATGACAAAAAGAAATGTAACTCAAAAATTTGTCTATAAAATTTAGCAAATTAGTCCAAGAACTCAATGACTATAAAAGCGTGGGGTGTAAATGTTAAGACCATTAAATGAGTAATGTTTAATTTTGAACACCCCACGCTTTTGCGCGCAAATGGAAAATTGGTAATGTCTGCCTACCGACATAGGATTAGGCATATTTTTGTGGCTAGTTTCCGTAAAGTATACCATTTTGAAATGTTGGTTAGTTGCGTCAACTTTTTAAGCAACTTGCCATAGTAGTTTCGATACAAATTTTATACACCTTTGAAAATTTTTGTAGAAAAAAATATTTTGATAAATTTTTGTGTAAAAACTATCTGTAGGTATTCAGGTATTTTTAAGGGTTTTGGTGGATAGCAATGCTACTTAGGTTGTGCCAATACAAAGAAAATATGTGAAATATTTGAAAAATTTTAGCGATGGTAGTTAAAAATACCATAAGGGGTGTAGATTTTTGAAGAATTTCATTTCTATTTAGTAATTTAAAAAAAAAATAGATATTTTTTATTCTTCTTCTCTTATCTTTTGTTGAGTAGCCATGAGTAGGTCCACTCTCCGGTGGCCGCTTATCGTTGAGTTTTGGGACACGTATATATAGTATATACGAGGCCCAAACGCATACGTCGCCGCGTACATGTCGGCCAGGATGTCGGAGCGTCTCAGAACCGTCGCCGCCTCGTACGAGATGGTACGGTAGCCTCGTGAGATCCGTGTGGCCATTATCCGCTGCAGGCTCCGTAGCAGAGCTCTGCAGCGGGGACATCTCGCCCAGTCTTGCGACCACACGGGAGCCCCATCCATGGCCACGGATCGCACGACGCCCGCGTACAGGCGGCGAACTCCATCCCTCGGTCCCCCGAGATTGGGCAGCAGGCGATGCAATGCGCCCGTCACCTTTTTGGCTCGGGGGACCAACCGCACGAAATGCTCCTCGAAGCTCCAGCGGCGGTCCAGGGTGAGGCCCAGGTACTTGATGTACGGCCCCACCGGGACCACCGCGTCACCCACCCGGATCTGGCAGCTGGGTGGTTCCCGGCGCCTCGGAAGGCCGTGGAACCATAGCGCCTCGGTTTTGTGAGGTGCTATTTTTATACCCTGCCGGCGGATCGGCCGCACGACACATGCCACCCCTAGCTTGGCAAGCCTGAGCACCGGCCCGAAGTCGGCCCCAGTCGTCACGACGAGAGTGTCGTCAGCGTAGCAGACGACACTCACGGAAGGCTGGTGCGAAGAACCGCGTCGTATGCGAGGTTCCATAGCAGGGGTCCCAACACCGACCCCTGCGGAACGCCGCATTCGGCCCTCCTCGACGTTTCCATCCCGTCCCGTCCCATCACGCCGATCGTCCTGTCGCGCAGATAAAGGAACACTACCTATATAGTTTGTCTTAGACTACTTTCTGCGCTTGATCATATTGTATATATATTTATATATATGTGTATGTATATATTATGGGTGTCTATTGTATGTAGTATAAATATGACGTTTCTATTATTTATATTTTAAAAAACAATTATATATAAATACTGTGTCCCTGCAAATTTTTCTTTAAAAAAAATCACATAACCATCTAAGGTTGGCTGGAAGAAATCTCTCTTGAAAGATAAGTCTGCCTTTCGACCATTTAAATTTGTACCTCGTATATTTTTATTGCAATGTTGTTTATTTGTGTTCAATGAAAAGTTTATATATAAACTTCTTGTCTTGTCTTCTTAGCCCTGCCCACCAAGAACATAGTAATACAGAAATTGGCACCAGGCGGTCTAAGGTTCAACTACGCCCAAGCTGAAGATGGCAGCATCAAGCTGGTGGACTCGTGGGTCACAGTCAGCGATTTGGAAAGAAGATTAAGATACAATCCAGATGTTGATAACGAGTACCACCTTTTTTCTAGGTAAGATACTTGCCTTATCCGACCCGCCCGACCCCATCGCTCGCGCAAACGAGTCCCTCCCGCCGGCTACCAGCCGCGTCTCTCGCTCAGTCACCGCGCTCGTCGGCGAGCGCGAAGACCCGGGCTACACACTCGTCAAACACATACCCGGTACCGTCACCTACCGGGATTCTCACTAGAGTTGAGTCGTTCGTGAATGAATGCTTCAATTGGACTAGTCCACTTCGCAATTATATTTTTTTTTTATACTACAACGGTAGCAAATAGGCTTACGGCCTGCCTGATGGTAAGCAGTCACCGTCGCCTATGGACGCTTACAACACTAGGGACATCACAAACGCTTTGCCGACCTTTTTAAAAACCTATTTACTCCCTTTTTGAAGAACCCCATACTGTAATCCCCCGGGAAAGCCTCAGCAGGGAGCTCGTTCCACAATCGGAGCGTGCGCGGAAGGAAATTTCGTTGAAACCGCACTGTGCGTGACCATTTAGGCTCCAGCATGTGAGGATGAACAGCCTGCCGATGGCGAGCGGTGCGATGGTAGAATGTGGCCGTGGGCATCATGTCGAACAATTCTTTGGAACACAATCCGTTGTATAAGCGATAGAAAACACACAAAGAGACAAAGAGATTATATCTCCTTCACTCATTCATTCTGGTCCCAACTAGTTCAGTAGTTCATTTAGTTCATTAGTTCCCAAAACACTTCATTCACTGAAGGAGAGTAAAGCGAACGGATAGATTACAAACATAGCGTGCGAGAGCGAGACAGTTGATTGGCTTGGCATCCTGTGGGTCAATTCCACTAACAAAATGAACCGAACCATGCCGCTTATCCAATCCGAACGCTAGAATATCACGTCATCTAACAATCTGTGCAATTCTATTGGTTAAAAGTAATGGTTCGGCTGTGATTTGTTTGTGGAATACAGGAACTAGAATCTGTCTTATGGCGCAAACATTATGTTTAGTTTTACTTGAATAATTAGTTGAAGGAATAATTTGTTTATGAATAATTTCATATTTTTTGCTTAAGTTCTAGTCTGCATGTGCATAATATACACGAGTGTATATTAGCCGTCGGACATGCCCGACATGCCCGCAGACAAGCCTGCGAGCATGTCCGACAGGCTTCGTTACTATCAGGTCTGTGTAGTGTATTATCGTTGCGGGCCGTCTGGCAGGCTGTCTGAGCGCGATGACACACGCACCGGAATTCCCGGTCGGTTCTCGGCCGGTATATTCCGGACGTCGCTGATTTCTTAGTTATTTTATAGACGTTGACACATGCTCACCGATTCTGGTCCGATGTCGGACGGAAAATATGAGCACTACATTTAATTAATTTATTGAATTTCTATCCTTACTTTGAGTAAACAGGACACGCTGTATAGTTTAGTTACACAAACTTGCCCGACTTGTAAATCGGTATTGTCAATAAAACTGGCTGGTGCTGGTATATCGAACAGTGATAGTCAATGAACATTCCTAGTGTAAGCGAAAAGGAAGACATTGTGTTGAGCATGATAAAGAGCGAGGAGGTGGAGCGTGTGTACGTGTAGTTACAGATACAGTTCGGCTACTAGATTTTGGTGTTAAACTGTTGACTCTGGCGTGATCTCTAAGCATGGAACTAGGCTTGGCGGCGGTCTATCCCTGTCATACTCTATACAGAATGACAGGGAGGGACTGGTGTCGGGTTTTGGTTTTGGGTTTGGGGAGATATGCCGGAGTCGACATCTATGATTAATTCTTAAATAAGTTTACCTAACGGCTCACTGGCGCACGGAAAAACTCGCAAGAGTTTATGTTGTGCCTTTACAATTATATTAATCCCAACTAATATTATAAATGCGAAAGTGTGTTTGTTTGTTTGTTTGTTTATTTGTTTGTTTGTTTGTTTGTTACCTCTTCACGCTTAAACTACTGGACCGATTTCAAAAATTCTTTCACCTTTGGAAAGCTACATTCTCCCCGAGTAACATAGGCTACTTTTTATCCCGGAAAAATCGACAGATCCCACGGGATGCGCAATAAAGGCTTCGCTCAAAAACTACTGCACAGATTTTTATGCGGTTTTCATCAATAGATAGAGTGATTTTTGAGGAGTTTTGCGGCATTTTTTATCTCGGAAAAACGGATAGTCCCACGGGAAGCGCGATAAAATCTTCGCACCATAAACCGACTTCCGCGTATATGTAGCCGTGGGCAAAAGCTATGACCCTTAACCCTCTATACACCCAATCCCGAAATCCACGCGGGCGAAGCCGCGGGCAGAAAGCTAGTGTTTTATATTATGTAAATAAATAAAAAAAAAATACAAGTCCGTGTGATCTCATATTGGGTATATGTGTTCTGTGTCTCATATAGTTTGCGCAGACACAAATATGTCCGTACGTGAATGCTCATTCGTATCGTGAATTCATGTGTAATCACAGCTCATAGACAACCAAAGAGTTACAGATGCGGTCCTTCAAATGGAAATATGTTCTTTTTTTGAAAGTTTGAATTTCGCATCCACTTATAAATAACGTGGCGCCTATTCACTCCACAGTTTGGTAATGCGAGGCAGAATGTTCCTGACAAAACGCAATGTTATGGACTGCCAAGAGTCAAGGTGATGAGAGCGAACGCTTTGATGATATATGTAGCTGAGTAGTAGAGAGCAGTAGAATATGGCTGTTTCCTAATGTTTTAAATGATAAAGCAAACTAATGGGCAATGAAAAGTTTTAATAATAAAATTCACAATAATACAGATTTGGCAAAGTAACTTAGCAACGTAACGACAAAGACAATAGAAATTTACATAAATTGTAAAATATCAAAGAGTAATTAAAAAATAGGTACATGACTTATATAATAACTCTTCATCATTGTTACTTTCAGGTTAAATCCAACTATTAGCCAGCCACTCGTCTTCGGAGAAGAGGAAAGGCTGTCACAAACTAACTTTGACGCAAGTCGCAGGGTGATCGTCCTAATCCACGGCTTCCTGGGCTCAGCTACAGCTGGATCTAATAAGGCTTTAGTTCCTGGTGAGAAATTATTAAAGCTACTCAAAAAAATCAGGTCCAAGCGTGAGGTTTTTTTTTTTATTGCTAAAGTTGACAAACAAGCAGGCTGCCCACCTGATGGTAAGTGGTAACAGTCGCCTATAGTACATGTGGTTCCCACGAGATTCGCAGCAAATCTGCAAACCTCATAAGAACCACAGTGTACGTTGCCAACTTGTGACATAAGATGTAAAGTCACAGTACCCAGTAATTTCACTGCCTATCTTACCCTTCACGCCGGAACACAGCAAAGCGAACCCTGCTGTTTGGCGGCGGAAATAGGTAAGACGGAGGTACCCATGCAGACGACCCTGGTACAGAGTCTACCTCCTAATAGGTATAGTAGTATAACTAACTAGGTAACTCCTAATAGAGGTTGGGGGTTACCGGAAGCGGCTTGATGTTGGGGCTCCCTACATGCCTGAGGAAGGCCATCCCTGAGGTTTTTAGTGGGTAGGCCTCCCCCTTCTGGGGAGGAGAGCCCCACATAACCGCCGGCTCGCCACAGCCGGGGTATGCAATTTAATGCATTTTCCTCAGGGGAACAAAAAAAAAGGTCCAAGCGTGAGGCACAGTCAAGTATTAAGGACATAGATAACTATGTTTTTCTTATTTATTTATTTATTGCATGACACATTCTTAATATTAGATGGCAATTATTACATATTTTAGACACACGTGACTCCCTATAAGGGCATTGCAGTGTTTGAATTGTTGTCAAATAAAAGTTATACATACAAAATTAAACATTCACACATGTTAATAATGTAATGCAATACTTATCAGATCTTCATTTAATTATATACCTATGATTTATATTTAAAAAATTCGTTCATAGATCAAAATGTTCTCTGCAAGGGCCAACGACGCAATTCCTTTTTAAATGCGTTATATGGGAGAAACTTTGGTTATTTTAAAAAATCTTAATTCTCAATAATACTATGCTATAACTATTAAGATAAGATTAAAATTATTATGATAGATTGATACATACATCAATGAGTGTCTGTGTGTATATGTATATGTATATATATATATACATATACACATATATATATATATATATATATATATATATATAATTTATTTATTTATGATTATGTATGGGTGTACCAAATTAATCACTCATATCTATTTAAATAAAAAACGTATTGTATGTAGTATAAATATGACGCTTCTTTTATTTATATTTTAAAAGCAATTACATGTATATAAATAATAATAATGCGCCCCGCCAATTTTTCTTTTAAAATTTCACAAAGCCATCTAGGGTTGGCTGGATGAAATCTCTCTGAGAGATAAGTCCGCCTTTGGACCAATTAACTTGGTACCTACTAATGTATTTTTTTATATTTATTGTAACTTTGTTTTATTGTGTGCAATGAAGAGTTTATATGAAACGTAAAACCCGCAGCCTTCCTGGCCGGTGAAGATGTGAACATCATCGTCGTTGACTGGAGCAAAGGGGCTTACTGGGGCTTAAATGGCATTAAGGCAGGTGAGCATAACTCTTATGTTGTATTGCAATCAATACACTGCAAGTGTTCAAAAATTCTTCTTCCTTTTTACAATCCAATTGCCAGGATGTGTCGTCAATACAATGATGTCTTAAATACTCATCACGAGCCATGAGCTGTCAATGAGCTACGGTTAACGCTTAACATCAGGAGTGCCGCTTGCTCGTCTGCCACGTAAGGCAATAAAAAAAAAACTTTGATTTCAGGCGCATCCATCGCACGTTTTATAAACTGGTTGAATTCAGTCACTGGAGCTACAGCTGCGCAGTACCACATCCTCGGATTCAGCGTTGGTGGCCACACTGCTGGCATCGTCGCCAGGCAAGTGGAGGGCCATGTATCCTATGTCACGGGTGAGTTAATTGAACTCATTAGCTTTGTGATTTCAACCCTGAGATTTGGTCTAATCTTGTGGGCTAACAACGGCAAGAGAGAAAGCATTTCCAAACCCAAAAAAAGCATGAGATCAATTTTTAATTTGTGCTTATGATTAAAATATAAGAATCCCAAGTAATATTATAAATGCGAAAGTAACTCTGTCTGTCTGTCTGTTTCTGTTGTGTCTGTCTGTTGTCTGCTTTCCCGCTTAAACTTCGCAACCGATTTTGATGAAATTTGGTACAGACAATCTTTAGACCCTGAGACAGAACAACGGCTACTTTTTATTTCGAAAAAAGGGATGAAGGGGTTGAAATAGAAGTTGAAAGTTTGTATGGGATTTTTTAATTTTAAAAGATAAAACCATGATACTTTATCTTTTTAAACCACTTGATAAGAAATCATTATTTATTTTAACACTAATTGAAAATTTGGACCAGCCAGGGGGTGAAATAAGGGTTGAAAGTTAGTATGCAAGTTCGTCAAATATCACGTCATAAGAAACAAATGAAATTTTTACCAGTGTAGGGGTGAAATAGGGGTTGAACTGAAGATAAGACCATGAATCTTGGTACCTTAGACATAAGGGACCAGTATTGACAAAAACTAATTTCACGCGGGCGAAGCCGCGGGCGGAAGCTAGTATCTTCATAAATTGTAGCTATATTATTGTAAAGTTTCATTAAAATCCATTCAGTAGTTTACATACATCCATGTATTTACATACATCCATACATACAGACTTTTGCGTTTATAAGGAGGGCGTTTAAATTAGTAGGGATTGTAAAACCATTTTCGCAACGATCTCGTTTATATTACACTAGCTGTGCCAGCGACTTCGTCCACGTGGAATAATTATATTGAGCATCATATGACAACACGACATATCCAAATTTGATTACCATAAAAACGATTCTAGTGAGTTAACCTTAAAAGATAGACATATACTGTCACGGACATTTTTTTTAGATCATTTCAAGTGGAATAATTCTTTTATACATATTTTTTTGGTATCTAGAACCGTTTTCGTAGCGCACGCAACGGTAGCGCTGAAAGATGAATAATTTTCCCCGTTTCTTACACATTTTCCATTATTTCTTTGCTCCTATTAGTCGAAGCGTGATGTTAGCCCAAAGCCTTTATCGATAAATGGCCTATTTAATAAAAAAACATTTTTTCAATTCGAACCTGGAGTTCCAGAGATTAGCGCGTTCAAAGAAACAAACAAACTCTTCAGCTTTATAATATTAGTATAGATTATATACAAAAAATAAATACACAAATATTTATTTGGGGACATACATAGATGACACATTATACAGATAATGTGTGCTGACAGCCGCAAAAGTTAAAAACTAAGTAACACACTAAGCCCGGAGACCCGTTAAAGAGTCTGTTGAGGCGAAAGTTGAGGCGCTTCTTACCGTAGCGCTCTGCGCTTTAGACGTTGGTCTTCCTTTAGGAGCGTTCCGTGCTGCCCTCGGTTGCCTCTGGTGCGTGGAGATTAGTCCCAAGCGGGGAAAGGGAAAGCATCGAGATAAGAGCCACGCATGAAGGAAAAATCTCAGCTCAGGGAAAATGGGAGGGCTTGTGTACTAATGAGTTCCCGTAGCCATGTCACTTTTATACAGACGTGAGGCCCGTAGGGTTTTAGTCAGTAGGCCCCATTTACCATCTGGCGGAAAATTCCACATAACCTCGTGCTGCTCCCGAGCACAAGGTATGCATAACTGCATTTCCCTACGTTAAAAAAGTTTAGTAAAGGTGTTATTTCGTCCAACCTAAACTTCGGGGGATACATTGAGTCCTTGGCGAAAACTGCAGCTAAAAAGCTTGGCATTTTATCCAAAGTTAGGCGCTACTTCACTGCAGAACAGGTGCTCAACCTATATCAAGCCCAAGTTCGATCCTGCATGGAGTACACTACTGCCATCTTTGGGACGGCTCTGCCCGCTATCAGTTGGCTGCCTTGGACTCGGTAGAAAGGCGAGCTAGAAAAGTTAACGACGACAAAACACTTATAAACTCACGTCTCCAGAGTCTAGAACACCGTCGAAGAGTTGCGTGCCTTTCGGTTTTCTATAGGTTGCATTTCGGAGAGTGTGCGTTGGAATTACATGAATTAATTGCACCCGCTCCTTTCCACCACCAGTCAATCAGACGTTATTACTTGTATCGATTACCGATTCCAAAGAAGAGTATATCGATGTAACTTTAATATCAGTATCGATTTTTCGTTCACGACACTAAGTCGTTATTTGACAGCTGTCATAAAGAACCTATTAATTGTGTTGTGTTGTAGATTGACGATTAATCACAGATATCCCATCCAGCGAAGACCAGATCCTCAGTAGTTCGTTAATAATTATAATTTATATAACGATTTATTCCTACCAGGTCTGGACCCTGCTTCTCGTTGGGAGATTGGAGAGATCCTTAGCCCTCATGATGCGGAGTACGTCGAGGTCATCCATACTAACGCTGGTGTCAGCGGTTGGAGAAAACCGTTGGGACACACCGACTTCTATCCCAACGGTGGGCGGATCATGCCCGGCTGTCTTCTTAGCGTCGTCTGTGATCATCAGAGGTGAGTGCTGAAACTGATAGGTGAAATAATGGATCTTCACCCACGAAACTTACGTTTTGTATAGAGATTCTTAAAAGTATGGATGGATGGATGGATGTTACTCTTTCACGTAAATACTGTACGTATTTTAATTAAACTTTACGAGTACCATAATATAACTTTTACATCAGAATAATACATACATACTGATTTTTCTACTTATTTGACACTTATTGTTATATTTTAAACAAGAGCCCAGGACAACATTTTTTATTTAAAAAAAAATTATGACGCAATTATGAAAGTGAAGGAGCGTTCACCATGGTCATGATAAAGATGGGCGACCTAAATGTACATTGGTGCGAGATTTTCGTACCTCAAAAATTTATGCATTATTACCCGCTAGGATATGAGGAGTAGAATATGAATCAAATCACATTTATTTGAAAAAAGAGGTGTTAAAAGATGTAACGAAATTTAGTAGAACCAGTACTATTCTATATTTAGCCTCGTGGAATTTAAATTTATAATAAAACTGGCTACTCAATTATTACCTAGTAACCGCCTAACTTTCCTTTCACCTTCGACAAAAAATATGTGTTATTAACATTATTGTCGCTTATATCATGCGTCTGGACAACTGGGTCTAATCTCTATCTGCACCATAAAAAATGCAGCTAAAGACTACACCCAGTTAGATGCACAGAGAAACTATTGTCATTAGTTGTCAAAACATATATGGACTTTTGCATTTCGATTTTGATGGTAATGAAATCCGGGCTATGGAAGAGACTCCGGTCACCTATCTTCTGGGAGCCTCTTAATTGATTTAAGTATGGCATTAAGAATAGCAAATCGCCGCTCACGAAATAGGCGCCCCAAAGAAGCAGATCAATATTGGTGCGAAGGTTGGTGAAAGGAAGATAGAACTTTGGTGTGAACGGCTAAGGTTGTAGAAAGTACTTCTGCGTAAATTATATTTTAAGTTTTATTTTCTTATGGCAGTAGAACATATTGGTTTTCTCCGCAACCCGATCTTGACAACGCGACATATCCAAATTCGATTGCCATAAAAATGATTCTAGTGAGTTAACCTTTCTTTCATACATTTTTTTTTTTGGTATCTCGAACCATTTTCGCAACGCACGCAACGGAAGCCCTCAAAGATGAATAATTTTCCCCATTTTTTCCACATTTTCCATTATTTCTTCGCTCCTATTAGTCGCAGCGTGATGTTATGTAGCCTAAAGCCTTCCTTGATAATTGGCTATTCAATATATATAATAATAAATTTTAGTATAAAAATATTTTTTCGATTCGAACCAGGAGTTCCTGAGATTAGCGCGTTTAAACAAACTCTTCAGCTTTATGATATTAGTATAGATATATTAATTCCTCTGCCAGTACGGGGCTGGCTTCCGGGAAAGTGGGCCCGGCATTACACCGGCCGCTGGCAGTCGGCGATCCCCCGGATGCCCCGGGGGATCGACGGCCTCCCCAGCCCATCGGGGAGGCGAGCGAACGGCTCACCTCTGGCGAGCCGATGGGGTCGTGGTAGTGTCCCTACGGGTTCGCACGAGCCTGCCACGCCGCGGGCAGTTCTCCTCGGCGCGTCTGGCGGTAATGTCGGACGCGCCGTTGATTGAGCGCTCGCGGCAGGCGTCTGTAGAGGGGCACCGCTGAGGTTTTTAGTGGGTAGGCCCTTTTTTTTTTGTGCCGCTGAGGAAAATGCATTGAATTGCATACCCTGGCTGCGGAGAGCTGGTGGTTATGTGGCTCTCCTCCCCAGAAGGGGAAGGCCTACCCACTAAAAACCAAACCTCATCGAAGGCCATCTTCAGGCGTTGTAGGGGGCCCTCAGGATCGAGTGTCGCATCTGAGGACCCCCGGCCTTTACTCCCCTGGGTGCACTAAGAGAGTCCTTCTCGGGGAGGAGTGATCTTGCCGCCTCCTCCCGTTCAACCTCCTATGACGTCACCCCCCGGCCATCCGGGGGTGAGCTCCCTCCCGGGTCGCCTCCACGGGCGCGTACTACGTCGCGCCCGCCAGCGACCCGTGGCGGCGGCTCAGGCCAGGTTATCTGGTCCGAGGCCGCCTTCTTCGAACGGGAGGCCATCTCCCGATCCCGCTCGGCGGCCTCCTTCTGGGGCATCACCGCTTCACAGAAGGAGGCCACAGCCCTCCAACCTCCCTCATCCGCCAGCATTGCCGCAATCAACGCTGGCGGAGACAGATCTTGCCCGATCCCTTCGACCAAGACTCGGCGTTCGGAGTCCCAAGCGGGACACTCCGCCAGCGTGTGCTGGACCGAGTCGAGGTCGAATGCGCAGTGGTGGCATCGTGTCGTGTCCTACTCCCTTCTTAAGAGGAGAGCCCCACATAATTCTGCGCTTTTCCCGGGGTGCAAGGTATGCAATTCTATGCATTTTCCTCAGTGATAACAAAAGAAAAAAAACTTGTGCTGGAACACGAGGAAGCTTCATGTAAAACTTTCAAAATAATATATATATATTTATACTAAGCTAAATGATGAATTAAACATACACGAACTTAAAATATCCAAATGTAAAACAAAAATAACTACATGGTTAATAACCTTGGACTATTCGGGTACAGAGCAATTTATAAGCACACCATAGGCTATAGGCAATTAAATATCTAATCTAATATTAAATAAAACTAGATAAATAATTGACCACATACTCACACACACACGCACACACACACACTCACACACACGCACACCCTCACACACTTTCACACACACACATGCACGCCACGCATGCACTTGTTAATTTTAAGTTTCAGCTATTTTCACCTTTACTTTTTTGTTTCTTTTTTGTAATTTTGCCATAGGTTACTGGCCTAATATATAATAATAAAATAATATAATAAAATTTGTAATCAAGAGCGAGACCCCCTACTACAGGCTTCTACTGAAGCTTACTGGGAGGATCTCAGAAAATTTGTATATGTATAATTAAATATAAGGCTAAAGAAATAAAGAATTTTGAATTTTTGAATTTTTTTGAACTTTCAGATCTTACGAATACATGGCTGAGTCGGTAGTGACCGGAGGGTTTACATCCAAAGAATGTTTCAATGAATATGCTGCATCAATCGGCAGCTGTGATTTGCCAGGAACGCTGCAGATGGGGGGCCTGACGCCCAAGCCTGGGTAAGTATTGGTGATGACTTTATCTATGGTAGAAAATATGGTCCTCCCAAGAGTCCCAGCTTACAGTTACCGTAGTACACGGTCACTCGCAACACAAAACCTCCGGCCATCGGAAGCTGAAAGAATATATATATAAAAATGAAAAGTAAAATGCGGTTTACGATTTATAACGTACTAGCTTCCGCCCGCGGCTTCGCCCGCGTAAAATTAGTTTTTGTCAATCCTGGTCCCTTATGTCTAAAGTACCAAGATTCATGGTCTAATCTTCAATTCAACCCCTATTTCACCCCCACACTGGTAAAAATTTCAAAATGCTAGAATAAACGATTTTTTGTTTCTTATGACGTGATATTTGACGAACTTGCATACTAACTTTCAACCCTTATTTCACTCTCTAGCTAGTCGAAATTTCGAAAATGCTAGAACAAATGTTTAATGATTTCTTATCAAGTGCTTAATACATATACATTCCTATTACAATTCTTCATTCTGCGAGATTAGGTATTTGGAAGCGTCCCGACAACTCATTGAAGGTCACACGTCCAAATACTGTGTTGACGCTACGACTAAGCGATTTTGATACTTTTCCCATAATTTTTATATTTATATTTTTATGTAATAATTCGTTATTGCTATATATATATATATATATCATATATGAAGAAACACATTATATGAAGATGATATTATAAATGGGACAGATGATATTGTTAAAAATAATGTTTATTAAATATTACCTAGTATGTTGTATGTTGTCCTGTCTGTCTGTCTGTTACGTTTTCCCGCTTAAACCTCGCAACCGATTTTGATGAAATTTGGTGCAGACAATCTTTAGACCCTGAGACAGAACATATGCTACTTTTTATTTCGAAAAAAGGGACGAAGGGGTTGAAATAGAGGTTGAAAGTTTGTATAGGATTTCTTTATTTCAAAAGATAAAACCATGAAACTTTATATTTAAGCACTTGATAAGAAATCATTAAACATTTGTTCTAGCATTTTTGAAATTTCGACCAGCTAGGGGGTGAAACAAGGTTTGAAAGTTAGTATGCAAGTTCGTCAAATATCACGTCATAAGAAACAAAAAATCGTTTGTTCTAGCATTTTGAAATGTTTACCAGTGCGGGGCTGAAATAGGGGTTGAATTGAAGATAAGACCATGAATCTTGGTACCTTTGACATAAGATACCAGGATTGACAAAAACTAATTTCACGCGGGCGAAGCTGCGGGCGGAAGCTAGTATTTGTATATATTCTGGTACTTCAACATTCTTTTTGCAATTGAATGTCAAGTAAATCTCCATTTTTTGTTTTTTCAGCTCCAGAGGTATCTACTATCTCAAGACTAACCGTTCTCCTCCGTTCTCGATTGGATAAGACAACGTGGCGGTGAAAGTATCACACATCGTTCTCGATAATCCTAAATCGGATATTCACCGCTGTCTCAAAGAAAACGTAGGCCAAGTCTGAATCGGACAAATCATGACGCGTTTCGTTCATCTATTCTTAGAAAGTTTGTAAGTACGGAAGTTCACGTAAAAAGTGCTGATTGGACTTTGATGAAACTTTATTACAATTAAGCTTATATATAAGAATAATATCGTCGACCCAGGCACGTCCTTTCTGACCCTCCCGACTCATTGACGCTTGCTCTTCAAGCCTTGCGAGAGGCGGCATCTGCGCCGCCATCCCCTAGTTAGTCCATACTTCGCAGCTTGCTGCACATGTACGAGTAGGCCCCATCATTTCAAGGCCGGACCCACTTTGGCGTACCGAGCCTTCCTTCGCGCATATGTCCTCTTCAGAGGGCAGCGCTGACGTGCCCTCTCCTGAGGGTGCGCCAACCATTCCATTCAAGCCGTAGGGCCCTTAGGGCCAAGGCTAGGCTGAGTTTAGTCGGTAGGTCTGAGTGGTCGAGCCGCCTCGACAGCATTCAGGAGTCCGACATAATCAACGCATCCCTGCTTGCCTGTTGCGTTGGTATCCATGATGGATTCTCAGCCTCCTCTCCTGAGGAAAAAAAAAGCCTGTGTAGTGTATTGCGGTGACAGACTTGTCCGGACAGACTGCCTGCGGGCATGTCCGTGTAGTGAATTCCCCACTTTAAAGGGCAAGGTAATTCTACCGTATTTAAAATCTAGATTACAACATAATTTTGGAAAATGTACTGTATTTTCGAAGAGTGCTACCATCCGATAAATTTTAGAGTTGGCAACACTGCCTATCCCCTACATGCATCAATTATTCTGTATGGCGGACGAGTCTTAATTTATATTCTTTAATTTAATAACGATTGTTGTGGATGTGGTCTGCAGACCAAATAAAATAACTATCTATATATCTAGTAAAGTCAGTGATAGAATATTTGAAAGATATTTTTTTAATCTCACAAGAGAACAAATAAAGAAGAACAACAATAGCTGTCTACATTTTATCAAGATATAAATTTTCAATTTATGAAACTGCAAGGTTGGTTTATTTCAGTTATTTTCATAGCATTATGTCATATGGTCTACTGTTGTAGGGCTCTGCTGCTGATGATATTCAGACTATAACTTTAGACCACGTGATTCACTTAAAGAACTCTTTAAAGAAATTAATATATTGACGGTGACATCACAATATATTTTTGATTGCATCATGTACGCGTGTAAGAATCTCGACAATATTCCAAAAATATCCGACAGCCATAGTATTAACACCAGAAATAAACATAGGCTTGCCGTTCCAAAACTTCGACTTCATAAAACAAGTAATTCTTTTGTAGGACTTTGTATAGATATATTCAATAAGCTACCAGTAGGTCTGATTTAATTACCATTGCACAAATTTAAAATGTACATCAAATCTTGCTTAATGAAAAAGGCTATTACAAAATTGAAGACTTTTTAAATGATAATAATTGTTTTTTTAAAATCTAGTATCTTTTTTGTTATGCTTGCCTGCACGTACGCTTCTGATCAACAGAAGTTTAGTTCTATGTCCCTTGACAATGTACCAAACAATGTAAAATAAAATTTGACGTGAAAAAGTATTTCTTGTAAATCAAATTGCAGAATAAATCATTTTATTATAGTATGAATTCTCCAAAATATGACGTAAAGTGCCATGAAAAATCTACAATCTGCGAGCTCTTCTGGCGTGCGCTGCCAAAACCGCTAGGAGTTACACATATTGACGGTTAAAAGGAAATAGGGCATAAGCGACATTTTGGTCAAAAATGAGTTCTATGTATATGCCAGTGGACTCAAAAATTTCTGCTCTTTCGAATGCACTTACTCCCATGGTTTTACGATTACTTTTTTGGCGTTTATGCCCAAGCAAAAAAAAAACATTTTCATTGTGTTATTTTAGCTAACAGACGAAAATTCTGATGCTTAAGACTACTTTAAATAACGTCAAATCACTAAAACTAAGAATACTAGTAACTGTTCCATTTTTATCTGATTTTATAGCTGTTTCACTTCTCAAAATATCTTAATAAATGACGGAAATACGTCAGTGTTTCTAAAATTTAAAACTTTAAACGGTTCTCCTGAACATTTCATCTTTTGTCGCTTATCCCCTATTTCCTTTTAACCGTCGATATGTAATTTATGATGGATATGTTTATCTTAAATAGTCTTACAAAAATGATCACCATAGTATCAATCAATACATAGTATAAAACAAAGTCGCTTTCGCTGTATGTCCGTATGTATGCTTAGATCTTTAAAACTACGCAACGGATTTTGACGCGGTTTTTTTTAATAGATAGAGTGATTCTTAAGCAAGGTTTGTATGTATAATAAATGCATAATATAGTAGAGAAACACTGATAAATTTAAAGGTTAAGCACGTTTTTTTGCACTTATATTGGAAACGCTGGCTGAACCCTACGAGATAGACCAAAATAATGTACTACAGTATTGTACAACTTACAAAAATCCACAAAAAAGTCCGCGATGGTGTATGTCTATCTCTTAGGGATAACTCACCATAACCATTTTTTCACTGCACCCGTGCGAAGCCGGGGCGGGTCGCTAGTATATCTATATATGTATTATGTGTAAGCCATCACAGCTAAAATAGTGCACTAATCTTGTGTCTAGACGGAGTCAATTAATGAAATTCGCTTATAAGATTTTATCTAATGTCAAATGTTAAATGGCGGACTTTAGTTGAGCTTTGAAGAGTCGAAATTGCGAAATTAAGCAGATTTCCGATTGTACATAATTTACATATTATATAATTTTATATTAGATTTTACACGAAAAACAACATGTACAAAACTCATAAATATGTTAAGTTTAAATAAAGTGTTTAACTTTATTAATATTGGTTTTACTTTTGACCAAGCCATAACCCAACCTTATAAAAAATTCGCAGACATACCTCCATATTAATATTATTTTAAATTGGTTGCGCCATTAAACGTTACGTTAGTTTTTAATCGACTTCAAAAAAAAAGGTTATCAATTCGACCCGTATATATGTAATATTTCCAGAACTGCCCAGTTTTCGTATATGTTAGTCTATATCAGCGTCTGAACAAATCTGCCAAATTTCAAAAATGTATGTATGTATGTTTGTTTTTATGTTTGTGTATCTCCAGAACTACAAGTCCGATCTAAGTAATTCTTTTTTTGTTTTACTAGGTATTGTTCAACTTAGGGATACTGCAAGTTTTATCGAAATCAATAGGCTTGTTTCCACTAAGAATAAATCGGATGGCTTAGAGTTTCTAATGATTAATCATGATATGTAGTAAACAAAAAAAACAACTTAAAATAATATAAGATTACTAATATTTTTGGAAATTAAAATCGGCAAAATTACTTATTTAATCACGTGACATTAAACGCCAATCAGAGAAGCGTGACGTCACGCCTCGCGAAACACCAGTTGTAGTGTAGCTGTACATCTTCTATCTAATCTGTGCTGTCAGTGAACACTGAACAGGTTACTTTGATTGTTTTCAGAGACTATTGTTAAATTAATACAGTTTGTTTTAAGTTTAATCTTAAAAGACACGGACATTTGCCATGGAATCAGGATTTACCAAAGCAAACAGCAAGTAATTTTCCCAAAATTGACGCCGTTATGCTTGGGAAATTTTTCGCAGCAAACACAGATTTTGTATATAAATAATTTGTTTGGCGTTTTTATCGTTGTACTTTTACATTGGGGCACTATACAGTATTTATAATAAGAGGGATTCATTATTTATTATAATGATCTCGTCGACTGACATAAGCAAACTCGATTGTTTCGCGAGGAGTGGCGTCATTCAAGACGCCATGACAGTCTTGGCCTTTTTCGAAGTCAATTATAAGTTCATTTCTAAAAAAAGGAAAATACTTATGAAAAAGGCCTATTTTTCTAAAAATAATATATATTAGGGGTAAAATAGATACTAAACTATAGTTTTAAACGAATTTCCAAGGACATTGTTCAATTTTGGCCTAAGAACCGATGTTAATATAAATTACTATAATTTTTTATTTTTATATTATTTGAAACATTTTAGTATTCCACGGACACTTCAAATAAATAAATCCAAATAAAAAGTTGGGTCACAATTATTGATGCCGTATAAAATGTTTTCCGTCAGCCAGTGCTGCCAGTTTCGGAAGTTTTCGCGATTTCGGTAAATACGGATCGAATTGAGAACCTCTCCTTTTTGAAACCGGTTATTAAAATTAGTTGAAACACTTTATTCATTTAAATGCCTACATTGACTAGCTAGAAAAAAAACTAGTATTATATATTTTTTAAGCGAAATCGCGAATTTCTAGCTTGGCATTCGAGTAGTTTTTCGTATTCGTAATCGAGAGTAGGTTTTCGTAATTGACAACACTGGTGTACTTCAAACCTTATCTGTGTCCGTTTCAAATTTTTGATTGCTTGCGACTATCGTTTCTTTTGTGATATTCTATGCATTTCATGGTTTTATTCTAAACAACTTTGGTTTGATTACGGATTCGATTACATTGCGGTACTTGGTAGACTCGGCTGTGTGTAAAGGACTGGATTTTGTAAAATGAGAATTGTCAAAGAATTATCTTAAACTTGACTAGGTACTATCTCTTTTCCTAGTATCTATTAGAGTAGTCAATATTACTTTGATATTACTACTCTATAATTTTCACGCAAGGTTGGTTATTTTTTATTTATAACCTCAAATATTAACTTTTTTCGTATTAGTTTAGTTTTCCTGAAGTGTCCGTTCGTGAAAACTTATTTCATAGGATTCCATATATCTTTAAGAGTTTATATAAGTCACTTTCGATTCGAACGGTTCTTAGGCAGAACATGCATGGAGCCGGAACAATGTCCTTTGTCACTAGCCTATTGCGTGCTTTTTGAAGATAGGGAATTTTTTAATTGCATATTGTCACTCACAAACTTCACATCCATTGACGCTCCGATCCCTTCCCCGCATTTACTTTAAGGGTTCCTCACATAAATGTTTCCTCACATAATTACTAGTTCCAATTGTTAACGTGTGACGTGTGTTGTGTTCTATCTATCCTCTTTTCTATATTATCTGTTGCTTAATACTTGCTACCGTGTAATAAACGTTGTTAAACTTTATCTCGTATTAATTAATTAATTCCTACATGAGGCTTCAGCATATGCCTACTAGAAAAAAAAACTACTTTTCCTTACAAACTGTTTTTCTTTTCATTTCTCCGCAGACAGTTTATTTTCCTATTTTTTTTCGAACATCATGTGATAATACGCAAATAACATCCGCTAGTCAAATTATCATTTCATCCGCGCCCAAACACAAACATATAACTTGTTATGTCATATAACTTATCGGTTTTTTTAATTTAGGAACCTAATCAATAGGAAACGATTGGCCTAATTTTTTATATTCAAGGTATATTATTATACTGTTACGCCGGTGGCTTAGTAAAACTTCAAAAGTGATTTTCTGTGACTTAGAAACGTTTTCAGCAGGCTGAAACGTCGTTTCAGGCCGTTTCAGAAGTAGCTCTTTCACATACTAAAAAAATCTAAATTACACTCAAGTTATAGTAGTTTTCAGGCGCCTGAAACATGTTTTCAGTACGTTTCAGGCCAATCATCTATCCAACGCCGCAATAACCTGAAAACCCGTTTTCAGGCGTTACCCCTTAAGCCTACTTCAGTAAAAGGACATAAATTTCAATAGGAGTGAAAGAGATAGCAATAGTAGAAAGAGACAGATATAGTTGGAACATTCGAGA
Organism: Scirpophaga incertulas; assembly: GCA_036419045.1. Lineage (NCBI taxonomy): Eukaryota > Metazoa > Arthropoda > Insecta > Lepidoptera > Crambidae > Scirpophaga > Scirpophaga incertulas. Next base: position 122,070 of record JAYEAL010000624.1, read on the forward strand.
AGTATTAGAATGAGAAAACATCTTTAGAAAGAGATAGACAAACTCAGAATATTCGAGAAAGATAGTACGGGAATATTCGAGTATTGTGTGACAAGGAAGAGACGGTTATACTCGAAATGTCTCGAACGCGCGACGTCATTCCTACGCGCTTATGTATTGGACTACACATTCGTGTGTGTCCGCGAATGTTCTGGCAAAAGTGGCAAGTACCTTAGGGGACTATATAAGGACTGTTAGTGTGCTAATTAATAAAAGTTCAGTGTTTTGGTAGACCGCCGTTTGATTTACTGACCCCAGCTCGTAACAATACTATGAGTAAGGTATATTTTAGATATTTTAGGCTAGAAGTAATTTCGAAATATTATTTCTTTAGCATTCATCTCGTCTAATACTTGTTTGGGTTCTTCCTACTAAAAGTCGGTTTTACGGGCGAAGATTTTACGTGACAACGTCTTTTTCTCTGTAGAATATTTATTGATATGAATATAATTAAATTGCACAATAGGAACAAGGAATTGAATGAAAATAAGAATTGCACAAATTTTAACTATAGAAATATATTTTGTTTACTAAAACATTGTACATGTAAACTTAAACTTAACTAATTCCTATTTGAGTGATTTTGTTGAGGATAGGACGATGATAGGAGAAATATGAAATTCAGATTGAAGGTTCAAATTTTTGCTAAATAAATTTGAAATTAATGAAAATTTGTAAAATAATAATTAATTAATTAATTAATTTTAAACTAATAATTTACTTAACACTATCAACATTTATCAATAGTATGACATAACCTATAAACTCAGTTTCTCAACTTTTGTGTCAATCTAACAATTAATCAATCAATCATAGTTTACGATAATGAAATATCAGTGTACAATTATTTACCTTTATTGTTGTAGTTGTTGTAAATGACGAATCTAAGCACTCCACATTTTCACTACAGACACAGCTGACGATACTTTAACCACACGTGTGAACTTGTATTATGACGCTTTCTTGTTTTTCCAACGCCAAGAACGTTCGAGAAAGACAAAGACAGAGACACAAGCATGCGCCGATTCAATGCGCCTAATTCTCTAGTGCTGCGCGCGCGGCAGACCGATCATAGTTGAGTGGGAGAGAGACGCAAGGCATTCGGCGGGCCTCTCTCTCGTTCGGTGACTCATCGTAACGTTACCGAGCGTTACACTTTTTCATAAGTGACTCCCAGCCGCAACCTAATTTAAGACGTTGTCACGTCAAAAAGTATTTTCCAACTTGTTACTTTATACTTTTAATCTACATTGTATATGTTAAGAGACGTTGTTCATTCGTCAATCAACTCCTTATATGTCCTTGTCTACTATTAAATTCTGGTAAATCCCACATTCTTCTCTATCACTCGCTATTTCAATCACTCCCTTCTTCAACATATCAACAATCACACAGTCCATCCATCAGTCTTCTGCTTCCTACACGCGCATCCATTTTCATGTCCATAAAATTTGAAACGAGTAAATAAGAATTTAAAACAGATGCAGATATCCATAAGCTACGGTGACTATTTACCATCAGACTGGCCGTTAATCTTTTTGCCACCATAGTATTGACTAATTCATCGTGATCTAACTTAGCAAGTTTTAATATTAAGGTTGAGTCTTACTTAATACTGAAACGTTTACAGATCGCATTTTAATGCAACCTAAATCCATTTATTATTGAGGTAAGATCTAAAAACAAAAACATTATATGTACTTTCAAATTATTTATTGCATTGTGAAAAAATACAAAACACACAAGATCACACTTTGTTTAATGATTCGAAACATTTAATACACTAGGGAGGATTTCTTGCTTCCGCTCCATTGACTGCTTGAGCTTTGGGAGGCATCGCTGCTTTCGCTAGACGAACTAGAATTTTCGCTTGAGCTACTAGAACTGCTACTGTTCTGAGACTCGACGGCTTGGCTGCTACTAGACTGACTACTAGATTGGTTGCTGCCTGAACTACTGTTTGAGCTCTCTGAAGAGCTGTTTGAGCTATTACTTGATTGATTGCTGCTTTGGTTACTGGTTTGGTTACTCGATTCACTGTTGGATGAACTGCTGGACTGATTGTTAGCCTGGTTGCTATTCTGGCTACTAGAACCACTGGATTGGCTACTAGAACCACTGTTGGAAGAGTTACTAGACTGATTGCTTGCTTGGTTGCTACTCTGGCTACTAGAACCACTGTTGGAGGAGTTACTAGACTGATTGTTAGCTTGGTTGCTACTCTGACTGCTAGAACCACTATTGGAGGAGTTACTAGACTGATTGTTAGCTTGGTTGCTACTCTGATTGCTAGAACCGCTGGATTGGTTGCTAGAATTACTGTTGGAGGAGTTACTAGACTGATTGCTAGCCTGATTGCTGTTTTGACTGCTAGATTCACTGGATTGGCTACTGGAACCACTGTTGGACGAGTTACTGGATTGATTACTAGACTGATTGTTGCTAGATCCGCTGTTTGATGAGTTACTAGACTGATTGCTAGACTGGTTGTTACTTTCGTTACTAGATCCACTGTTTGAAGAGCTACTCGACTGGTTACTATTTTGATTACTGTTTTGGCTGCTGGATCCGCTGTTTGAAGAGTTACTAGACTGATTGCTAGACTGGTTGTTACTTTCACTGCTAGATCCACTGTTTGACGAGTTACTAGACTGATTGCTATTTTGATTACTGTTTTGGCTGCTGGATCCGCTGTTTGAAGAGTTACTAGACTGATTGCTATTTTGATTACTGTTTTGGCTGCTGGATCCGCTGTTTGAAGAGTTACTAGACTGATTACTAGACTGGTTGTTATTTTCACTGCTAGATCCACTGTTTGACGAGTTGCTAGACTGGTTACTATTTTGATTACTGTTTTGGCTGCTGGATCCGCTGTTTGAAGAGTTACTAGACTGATTGCTAGACTGGTTGTTACTTTCACTGCTAGATCCACTGTTTGACGAATTGCTAGACTGATTGCTTGATTGGTTGCTAGATTGATTGCTTGATCCGCTGCTAGATTGGCTGTTTCCACCGAGTGAAATGTTGACATTGATGTTCACAGCTCCGTAGAGTTTGTCACGTTTGCACTTGGCAATGTTGTGTCTGATAATCTTCAGATAGTCTTTGAGAACTAAAAAAGAAAACACCAAATTATCAAACAGAAATAATATAGTGATTATTATGAGGAGTAGGTTACCTTTGCATGAAAAAGGGCTAGAGGTGGTATTACAGCAAATTACTTAGTATTGTGAAAATAAATAGAAGAACGATTCCGAAGTTTTGGTTGAATGGATAATGTAAAACGGTGTTTATTCATAATTACTTTGTGCTTGAAACCCTGTTCGCTGGTTGATCTTTAGCATTGAAGTATTTTTTAAACTTCATATGTGATCGGATTATTTTAATTTTTTTATGGTTCCTATTTTTTTGTATTGTATAATATAAGTAATCAACGCACATTTTGTATGAAGTTGTTATAAGAAGTAGCAATTTTTTATGTATTCGGTATTTAACTATCAAACAGTTTTTTACCAACGATTCTGTTACTTGTGTTATTATACAAGTAAGAAACACGATTTTTTTGTAACTTATACACAAGTCTTCAGTAATTAAACTAAAAACATAATAATTTAAGATAAAAAAGTTATTAAGTTACATACTATTATTTTAAATTTATTATATGGAACTTCAACTTTTATGTTGAACATTTTGGAACAATTACTTTAAAGATATCGTGATTCACACAAATCTCTGGTCCTTAGTACTGTTTTTCTTCACAAAATGATAAGCATGTTATGATGTATTATTACTGCAACTTTAGTTCTAAGATTAGATATCCTATTACTATTATAAAGGCGAAAGTTTGTAAGTATGGATGTTTGTTACTCTTTCACCGTAAAACAACTGAATGGATTTGAATAAAACTTTACCACAATATAGCTTATACATCAGAATAACACATAGGCTACAATTTTTGAGGTTTCTAATGTGAGGTCGTAAAAAAAACACATTTTTTGCGCTTACATTGCAAACGCTGACTGAATCCTACGTAGTTTATAGTAAAAGTATACGGAGCATACTGCAGTAGCTACCTATAGGCCTATGATTAGGGCTCTGCAGTGCTTAGTTACCGTATTTCTTACTTATTACTAGACTAGACGGGACGAACCTGAAGTCCACGCGAACGAAGTCGCGGGCAAAAGCTAGTACGATATAAATTAATGATAGGGAAATATCAACTCATATTATAACATATACTGGAGATAATAGTTGTACTTACTGACGCCTCCTAAAACTTTAGCATTGAGGACAAGAGACAGCTTGGTGACAAGATCTGAAAAATCATTCAAAAGTTATTATGAGTATCGGTGCATGTTATTTTGCCAAATATTTTCTAAGCACTATTTTGACGATTGTCTTATTATCACACACACTTTTCATAAAACATGTTCCACTTTTGTATTTTTATAAAAATTATAAAAAAAACTTACCGGCAACAAGAAGATCTCCAACTGAAATAGAAATGTTTGATTTAGTAAATAGCATAGATCTTTATAAGTATAACGGTTTAATAGATGTTTTTATCAAATTTAAAAAATATATATATATATACTCACGACCAACTTTGACACTGTTTCCGATTCCACCGAGAACAGTAAAGACTGAAATAAAAATATTTATTTTAATTGTTTCATCAAATGAATTACTTTGCACGTTTTCTGTTATTAGTGTATTAGGCTTAGTGCCAAAATCCTCTTCAAAAAGAGGGAGTATTGTAACATAACGTTACTTCCTTAGCTATTATTATTCTCGTGCGCCAACACTGGTTCAAGCCAGACGAACTTAACTGTGCTACCGAACGGGGACAACTTCACTCTGGTCAGACTTGCGACTGATTTTTAATCGAAACGGACAAAACGACCTTCAAGTTAATTGCGGCGTATCGATATTCGATCGCGTATATTTTCGTTGTTCAAGTGCTTTTAAAACAGTATAATTGTAGTGAATTTTTGAATCACTGAGAACACCCTGGGAGGCAACCTTCCAATTGCTGAGTTTATGATCCATACCCAATACTGACGCTGACTTTACATTACCACTACTGGAGACCTGTTTTTGAATTACGAATGCGATTTCGAAATCATCGGTGGCTAAATAGTCAGCGGTGACTTTGAGGTCACGGATACCTAAACATCGTTGGAGCGTCGGTGGCGCTGTGGTCTCGGCACTGGTTTGTTCGCCGCATAGAACCGGGAGGCCCGCGATCTAATCCCCCCGTGTACCAATGTGTTTTTCGTACCGAATTTCATATGTTACATTTATCCGACGCTCCTACGGTGAAGGAAAACATCGTGAGGAAACCTGCGTACATCTGCGAAGCGATTCAAAGATGTACGTAGTCAACCAACCCGCACTGGGCCAGTGTGCTTGACTAAGGCCTAATCGCCCTAACGTAGTTAGGGTAGGCTCGAGCCCCTCGGTGGGGACGTATATGAGCTGTGATGATGATACCTAAACATCCAATTTCTGAAAGTCGATCGCAGAGCTGCCAACATAGATAAAGTACACACATAAATGTAAGAGTTCGGTTCCACGCAGAATGTAGCCACTGCCGGTTTTGCCGGCTTAACCATTATGGTTATTATATATATATATATATATAGACTGAAAAATCAACACATCAACTTCAGTCTCTCTTCAATAAGTTCTCTAAACAAAACCAGATAACATTTTTACAGGTATGACTTGATTACGAGTGGGTGAGGCCACTCGTAATGAAATCACATCCGTGACTAAGTGATATTCAAAAATAAGAATTATTGAAAATCGGTGATTTATTAGTCACATCGGTGACTTTGAAGTCGCATTCGTAATTCAAAGATAGGTCTCCTGATCTCCACCGACGATCTCTAGGAAAGTGCGGTATTTCGGAAGCCGCAACAGTATGCAAATATAGGTAATATTATTTATTTCGTTAATTACTCTTTTATTTTTTTTTAAATTGTGTATCACTACGAGTACATTACTAAAACAAAGTCGCTATCTGCCTTCTGTCTGTTCCTATGTATGCTTAGATCTTTAAAACTACGCGCCGAATTTTGATGCGGTTTTTTTAATAGATAGAGTCATTCTTAAGGAAGATTTATATGTGTAATACATGCATAACATAGTAGAGAAACACTGATAAATTTAGAGGTTTCTAATGTGATGTAAATATGCACGTTTTTTTGCGCTCATATTCTACGAACTGGCTGAACATATTCTACGAGATAGACCAAAGTAATGTACTACAGTATTGTTCACCTTAAAAAGTTTAACAAAAATGGTATATATCTATCTCTTAGGGATACCCACCATAACCATTTTCATTGCACCCGTGCGAAGCCGGGGCGGGTCGCGGTATTAATTATAATTAGAGATCGGATAATCGTATGCATATTTACCTAAAGTTAGTTTAAGGCAAAGTATGGAAACGGCTTTTTATTGTTTTGTTAAAGTTAAATAAATTTGTTAAATTATTACTTTCGTATAACACTGTTCATGTAATAAATCGTATATTCATAAATCGCACGGGGAACTGAAACTAAACTTTATGTAAATACGTATGCATAGTTGTATAAATGAACCGGAGTCTCGGTCTTTTGAAAATAAATACCACGTGCTAATTTAGTAATTTTCAAACAATATCACTACGTTAAATTTGCAGTCCCATATTTTCCCGGGATTTTTATTTAACAAAATATATTTTAGAAAGCCGCTTTCATAATATGTGAGCCAAAAATTAACTTTAGGTAAATATGCATCCGATTATCCGATCTCTAGTTATAATCGCTGTTAATGTGACAATAGGTGACTGGAAAAATAGATTTGTAAAGATAATGTAAATTACAAAATAATTTACTTACGGTTAATGACGATGACCGCAAAATCAGTTTGGGTGTACTTGTTCTCTGTGGAGAAATCGGACATTAAAATTTTACCGTAATTTCGTGGGCAACCGTATATACAATTTCAAAGTTATCATTTATATTCAACTTACTCTTAGCAAGACGTACCAACTGCAACAACCAGTTAATAAGAAGACGGGCGTTTCCTGTAAAATTAATGTTTTTGTCAAAATTAAATTGAAACTCAAAGCGTATCCAAAGCTAATCTATCCGCACTGAATTAAGGCAGCTGTTTAAATAGCAATCATCTTACATTAGGCAGGCAGAAACCCTTAGATGGAAAAGGTTATCTATACTAATATAATAAAGCTGAAGAGTTTGTTTGTTTGTTTGTTTGTTTGAACGCGCTAATCTCCGAAACTACTGGTGCGATTTGAATAATTCTTTTTTTGTTGGATAGTCCATTTATCGAGGAAGGCTATAGGCTAAATAACATTACGCTATGACCAATAGGAGCAAAGACAGAGCGGTAAATGTGTAAAAAACGGGGAAAATTATTCATTTTTGAAGGCTTTCTTTGCGTGCGCTGCGAAAACGGTTCAAGATACACAAAAAATATGTATGAAAGAATTATTCCTCTATACATGATCTAAAAAAAAGTCCGCGACGGCATATGTCTATCTTTTAAGGTTTAGTCACAATGACCGTTTTTATGGTACCAAATTTGGTCGAAATAATTTGTTTAAGTTGTATCAACATAATAATACTAAAAATTCTGCGGAAACTCGACCATTCCGAAAATCCCGCAAGAACGGGAACTATGTGGGAAAAACCAAAAATCTGCCGGAAGTCACTATTCCACGCGGACGAAGTCGCGGGCAAAAGCTAGTCTGCTATAAAATCTTCGAAAATTATTGGCAAACACAAAACCCTTAGGTTGTAGCAGAATACCAGTGCTTTGCTCACATCCTTTTGTCAGCAATTCTAATCACTGAGCTACGACCCTTTTACACTTCTACAGCGCACACAGTTCTTAGTTTTTACTGGTATTTTTTGTTTTAAGGAAATGTTATTTTAGTTTCTTTGTGTTCCTTTATTTGTGTGTGATGAAGATGTTTCGTAATTAAAATTTTATCTATCGATCTATAATCAGTAAAATCCTTCTCACCTTTAAGTCCAGCAAGTCCAGCTCCATTTGTGATCAGGTTGACAGCTGCAAGAATATCAGCTTCCAACTTGACGAGGCCATAGAATTTGAGCACATCGTGAGCATGATTATATTTGCCATGGTAGCACTTGAGTCCGAAACGCAGAGCGTATTTGGGACCGCAAATAGCTGGGATGTCTCGTGAGTTGTCCCTGCCTGTGAAAAAAAGTTAGTTAACTTGAAAATCATCTCAGCAGGGCCCGATCTAGCTATTTAGCCGCTCAGGGCAAAGATCATTTTCGCCGCCCTTTACACACAGAAAACCATATAAGTCATGAGCTAGTTTCGTTGCTGAGTATATGCTAATATAATGACGGTATCACAAACAGCCAGACCCAATACAACATAGAAAACTAATGAACTTATACTACATCGACTAGGCCGGGAATCATACCCAGGGCCCCGAGGTCGTCGATACATGTAGAAAAGAGATTGTAGGACCATAACCTGTAGAAAATACCCGGATTTAAGTAGATTATTTATATTGAACTCGGTTTATTAGAATGTAAAGGACATTGTTCAATTTTGGCGTAAGAACCGATGTGAATATAAATTATACTATAATTTTCATTTATTTTTATATTATTTGAAACATATTTTAGCATTTCACGGACACTTCAAATAAATAAATTCCAAATAAAAAGTTGGGTCACAATTATTGATGCCGTATAGAATGTTTTCCGTCAGCCAGTGCTGCCAGTTTCGGAAGATTTCGCGATTTCGGTAAATACGGATCGAATTGAGAACCTCCTCCTTTTTGAAGTCGGTTATCAAAATTAGTTGATAACACTTTATTCATTTAAATACCTAAATTGACTAGCTAGAAAAAAACTAGTATTATATATTTTTTAAGCAAAATCGCGAATTTCTAGCTTGGCATTCGTGTATTATAGTTTTCGTAATTGGCAACACTGGTGTACTTCATGCCTTATCTGTGTCAGTTTCATTCAATTTTTGATTGCTTTGCGACTATCGTTTCTTTTGTGATTTTCTATGCGTTTCATGGTTTTATTCTAACAACTTTGGCTTGATTACGGACTCCGATTACATTGCGTACTTGGTAGACTCGGCTGTGTGTAAAGGACTGGATTTTGTAAAATGATAATTGTCAAAGAATTATCTTAAGATAAAAACTATACTAGGTCTAGTAGAGTAGTCCTTTCCTAGTTCTAGAAGAGAACATATATAGCTGTACATAGTATTGTTAATATTACTTTGATATTACTACTCTGATATTTCACGCAAGGTTGGTTATTTTTTATTTATTACTTTAGTTTCCTGAAGTGTCCGTTCGTGAAAACTTATTTCATAGGATTCCATATAATTTTAAGAGTTTATATAAGTCACTTTCGATTCGAACGGTTCTTAGGCAGAACATGTATGGAGCCGGAACAATGTCCTTTAGATAGCCAGATAACAAAATTATACAATAGTTTTTATAAATAAAATCTATCAAAACACAAAAGAGGTTGTGTTTATTCCAATACTACAATATAGCAATACTACTATACTATTCAGGTTCGTTCGATAATTATATATTCGGTTAAGTAAAATACTTAAATATTTCCACTATCCAACCTGAAGTAGGTTGGAAGGTGGTGCATAAAATTCTCAAACTTGGGCGGTAGATGGCTAATAGCTAGGTTGAAAGATAGGAATAAGTCAATTTTGCCGCCCTGCATTTCTTGCCGCTCTGAGCAAATGCCCGTCTTGCCCCCCCTTAGATCGAGCCCTGCATCTCAGTCGCTGAATGTTGTGATAATGTTAACCAGAGGCTTCATATTTAGGCTGGTATATTTTAGTAGGAAACTTCTGTCATGCTCCAAGGGTGATCTGGAGAAATTGCGCTTGCAGTACCTAGATCGCCCTAGGTGAGGACAGATTAGACATCGAGGTGGTTTAGTGGGTATGCCCTACCCCTGCCGGGTGAGTCCCACACACGCCTGTTAATTAAGCCTTTAACAACTATGGGTGGTGCGTAAACTGCTGTCATCTACTTACTATATAAAAATAAGTGGGGTTTTCCTTCCTGACGCTATAACTCCAGAACGCACGAACCTATTTCAACGGTTTTGCATTCGTTGGAAAGGTCTCGGGCTTCGTGAGGCTTATAGAAAATTCAGCCCGTTTTTGGCGGGACACACTGAATATTATTATTTTTCTATGGCTACTTTTGCTATCTATTGTCGAAATTTTTTTTCGAAGTAACGTAATTTTAAGTCCAATAAAAAGATAAATATTTGAACACTTTTGATTATAATATACTTTTTTTGCTATGTCCCGCTTCTGATGGAAGAATCTCGCTATTTTCACTCAAAAAGTACCAAAGTCACGGCTTGGCAAAAAAAATGGCAACGCTGCCCGAGACTTCATTATTTCATTATTATACATAGTTGCTTAAAAAATTCAAACTATAGTTTGAATTCTGAAAACCTCGCCTGAACTAAGTTAAAAGCTTGTAGGGAAGTACCTATGTGTGTCTGTCTGTATATTCAACAGTGTAAGGGAAAACATTTTTATCCCTTACTAGCTGACCCGCGCCCACTTCGTTGGCATAATATTAATAATCCCCGAAGCGAGCACGAAAGCGAACTGAATTAAACCCGAAGCCATCGCGCGCCTTCCGCTGATGATGATGATGATGATGATGATGATGATGATGATGATGATGATGATGACACTCAGCAATAATGTGGCTTTCTATTGGTGAAAGAATTTTAAAATCAATGATGATGATGATGATGATGATGATGATGATGATGATGATTACACTCCGCAATAAAGTGGCTTTCTATTGGTGAAAGAATTTTTAAAATCGGTTCAGTAGATCCCGAGATTACCCCTTACAATTTAACAAATATACAAACACACAAACTTTACTTCTTTATAATATTAGTATAGATAATCTTGTCAAAGAACATTGATATTAATTATTTGATAATGTTTATAAGAAAATGATTTTTTTTTCGTATTAAGCTTTGTGAACTCTAGGTTAAGATCAATTTTCAACCTTATTAGATACTTGTCAAAGCTTTCTTTGTGTGGCGGAATAAATCAGGAGGAGATTTAGACAGCTGTTTGTTTGGATATTGATTTTACCAAGCCTTTGCTTGTGACGTGCTAAAGTGTAAAACTTTTTAATTTTATTTATATATATTTGAGAAACTAACAGTACACAATTCATTTAACACATTCACTGCTTACAAAATAAATAAAAAATAATAGCTGGGAACCAAAACTTTTTAAGGCGAATTTTGATTAAGTACAACATGTTATGTTTGAAAATATGGATAAATGTATATTGTTAATATTATTATTTCAATAAAAAACATATTTTTCGGATCCGAGTGGTCGGCACATAGCGTGCTGGGTGCCGAACACTCGAATCGGTTTACTGACTACTACAAAATGAATCCGAATGGGAGGCGCCGCTAGCTATGGCCCCGCCACACTCAGACCCGAGTAGGGAGCACGGAATGTCTTAAAGACTGTACATAAAATATCTTATCATTCCATTGAATTATTGTAACATTATAAGTAGATCTTCTTCTAGTTCTTTTGGAGTCACATTTAACTTTAAGCAACAAAATGGCGTAATCAATTTCAAATAACAAACAGGGAACGCTATGAGTCATGGATAATATCACGAATGCTGCTCATAAACTTAGCAATTATTATTATAGGAAGAAGTAATTGTCTTAAGTTCTATATCTATATCTATCAAAAAATATAGCATAGTAGTCAATTTTAGGTTCTGTTCCTCTTTATTGTATAGTTCCTTATTCGTTAATTTTATAGGAACTTCTAGATGCACCTCTATCTTAAGTATGATCTGTCGTGAATTTATCTTCTTCTCTGAACACTAAGCCTCTAATAACACTCACCTGGACGTCTGTCTCCAAGGAGAGCGCCAGTAAGACCTGGTGAGCCTACGACGCAGATGAGGACCTTGAAGAGACCAACGAGGACTGGAAAAGATACGAAAATGAGTTAGTTTGAAATCATTACAAATCTTTAGTAGTTAATGCACGTAACCATTTAAATGAAGTATTAATAAATAATAATCGATAATGTTTTCATGAATGATGACATTAATATGTTTAATATTAAAATTATGATGAACTTTAAGAAAATAAACTCACGGTTGGAGACACCAACTCCGACTGAAATAAAAAAAAACGTAAATTAGAATTGATTGTAAGAGAGGATTTTTGTACACTGTACCCTCGCAGATGCATTGAAAATTGTTGATTGAATTGAATTCAGGATCACATATGACATTTAAAAAGTACTAATCTAAATATATAAAAGAAGAAACTGACTGACTGACATATCAACGCACAGCCCAAACCGCTGGTCCTAGAGATTACACATTTGGCACGTAGGTTCCTTATAAGGTGTAGGGGTGCACTAAGGAAGGATTTTTCAAAATTCATCCCTTAAGGGGGTGTAATGGGGGTCCAAAGTTTGTATGGAGAAACAAGATTTGTTTGAATATTTTATTCGAAACTTCGCAGGAGTACTCCTAACAATAAATGAGTAAACACGTCTTTCAGGATTTTTGAAAATTCAACCCCTAAAAGGGGGAAATGGGGTGTCAAAGTCTGAAAATCGACAATGAGTATTGTTTCTATGGTTTATCGGGTCGCTGATTACGAAAACAACAATGATTTTAAAATCCAACGTGGCGGACGTGAAATAACATCTCCCCTGTCGGGGTCCCATACGGGTCACACTGAGAAGCCCCTTTATGTAGACGGTTGAAAAATACGATTAGTACGCGGGCGAAGCCGCGGGCACAAGCTAGTTTACCATAGAAAAGTGTAACGGTAGCACACGTTGCTACCTATACGTTGATTATAAATAAAAATATTTTAAAAGACATAGTTATTCTGCATACAAAGATTACACCTTCCAACTTTACTTCATAGATACTTTTTAATCATTACTTTTTATCGCTTTTAATTACGCGTATGGCGACAAACGTGTATTTATCAAAAGATTTTAAATGATTATATCAACGACTACTGTAATAAATAAAGAAAAAATATAACCTAGCCACCAAGGGATCTCCGGCAACGAGAAAGCGGATCAAGCAGCCAAACAGGCTGCTTTAAAGGAACAATGTGACTTTAGTAGATCTAATCTCAGCGATATAAAAAAGAAAATTAGACGATTAAATTTGAAGCTTTGGAACAGCTATTGGGTCACTCGCGTGGGCCTCCGAGCGCCGAGTCTTGGTCGCAGAGATCGGGCGAGATCTGTCTCCGCCAGCATTGATTGCGGCAATGCTGGCGGACGAGGGAGGTTGGAGGGCTGTGGCCTCCTTCTGTGAGGCAGTGATGCTCCAGAAGGAGGCCGCCGAGCGGGGTCGGGAGATGGCCGATCCCGCTCGAAGAAGGCGGCGCCGGGCTCGGTAGCACAGCTGCGGCGCCGCCGCGGGTCGCCGGCGGGCGTGAGTAAGTCGCGACTGCTACGGCGACCCGGGATGGACCACGCCCCTTCCGTGGCCGGGGGGCGTCGTCGGTGGAGGAGACCGGGGGAGGCAGTAAGCCTCCCCGAGGAGGGCTCCCTGTGTCGACGGGGGAGCGGAGGCTGGGGGTTCCCGGAAGAAGCTTTCTGTTCCCGGGGGCTCCCTACATGCCTGAGGAAGGCCATCCCTGAGGTTTTTAGTGGGTAGGCCTCCCCCTTCTGGGGAGGAGAGCCCCACATAACCCCGGCTCGCCACAGCCGGGGTATGCAATTTAATGCATTTTCCTCAGGGAAACAAAAAAAAAAAAAAAAAAGCTATTGGGTCACTAATAATAAAAATAGTCATTTGTACCAAATTAGACAAACAATTTTTGATAAAATTGAACTTACAGTAAGCAATAGAAGAGATCAGGTAGTTCTGTACAGATTAAGGATAGGACATAGCAACGTAACTCATATTCATTTGATTACTAAGTCGGACAAAAACAAATGTGATTGTGGAACTGAGTTAAATATTGGCCATTTGTTACTGGAATGTCAATTGTTTAATGCTCACCGTAGAAATATTGGTTTACCTAACCTAAATCTTAAAGAATGTCTGGATAAAAAAATCAATTTAACTGTAAAATTCTTAAAATGTATTGATTACTTTCAACGTATATAATTTGTATTAAGTACTTAAAATAAATAAATAAAAAAAAAGAAAAAATATATATTGTCATTATAAACAACGTAATTTTTTATTCAGTTTCGTCTGCACATGATTTTATTACTGCTAAATACAACATGTTTCTAGAAACACCAAAGTGTATTCGATCTTACCTCCTGGGAGAATGGCGTTCACTACACCACCGACAGCACGGCCGACTGTGAAAATGAACCATTTATTTAATACTTCTTTAATAACAATGATAACATTCCATCAAAGTGTAAAGTAAAATTGGGTTTCGTTTAGAGCTTCAAAAATATTATTACAATATTCCTGCAAAATGTTGTTGTACTGCCTTATGATAGAATCTAGTTTCATATGGGATGAGATGGTCAATATAATGATTTTACAAAAGCGCTATTTTTGAATCACTAACTGTACAAAAGGTTCTAGTATTGAATTCTAAAAGTCTGGAATTCAAGTTTAGAATCAGCACAAGCACAGTGCTGATTCGAACTTTGAGCGTCGGTGGCGCTGTGGTCTCGGCACTGGTTTATGCGCCGCATAGAATCGGGAGGCCCGCGATCTAATCCCCGCCGTGTACCAATGTGTCCGACGCTCCTACGGTGAAGGAAAACATCGTGAGGAAACCTGCGTACGTCTGCGAAGCGATTCAAAGGTGTACGTAGTCAACCAACCCGCACTGGGCCAGCGTGCTTGACTAAGGCCCTAACGTAGTTAGGGTAGGCTCGGTGGGGACGTATATGAGCTGTGATGATGAAGCACAGTGAACAGTATCATACAATCTAGTTTTTACATTCTAAAAAGAGAAAATAGTCTTAAAAATCACATATTTATTAATAAAAATTAATGTTGTTGTAGTTATCAATCACCAATTTAAATATAAGTTTAAATAAAGGCTAATAATAATACACTTAAAATATTTGCGCGTTTTTGTATTTTACATTTAAAATATAAATACTGCATTGACGGACATAGGTTGTCAGTTTTGTTATATTAACATTAAATTGACATCGATAATTTAGTCATACTAACTTCCGTCCGTTGTTTTGCATGCGTAGTCTTTATTATCACTTAGGGAATATAAAAATTTTCTAAAATATATATAGTCGTTTCGGAGATGTCCAATAACAAACATATGACACGAGATTTTTTCATATCACATTCTTTCTAAATTCATATTCCAAATTCACGTCTGCACATAAATGAAGGAAAATATCAACTTTAAGTAAAGAGTTACTTGGAAACTAATTGACGCATTTTGAATAGATGATATGATATAATATTTTTGTTGTATAATTTTTGTATAATTCAAGCTTTAGAACTGGCAATGTTAACAAACTTTGTATATTATATTGATGACTTATTAATACTTTCCTTAAACAATGTTAGACATTCAGAAACATGTTAAGCATTTAGAAACATAAAATTAAATTTGCTCCTTAGAAACTTACGATTGATGAGTAAGTTGAGGACATCATCGACAGTTCCGGGGATTCCTGGAAGAAAATACAGTAAGTTAATTTATAGTAATGGATACAAAACCAAAAAATGCAATCAATTTGATCTTTTTTAAAGTAATAGATCGCAAGTTCGATCATTCAGCATTAATAATAACAGATTAAGCATTGTAATTATTTGGTATCAAGATCCGCGGATACGGATACCTACTGATCTTAATTTGATGTTAATTTATTTGGTATCAAGATCCGCGGATACGGATACCTACTGATCTTAATTTGGTTTAATTTATTCGGTATCAAAATCCGCGGATACGGATACCTACTGATCTTAATTTGGTGTTAATTTATTTGGTATCAAGATCCGCGGATACGGATACCTACTGATCTTAATTTGATGTTAATTTATTTGGTATCAAGATCCGCGGATACGGATAAATACTGATCTTAATTTGGTGTTAATTTATTTGGTATCAAGGTCCGCGGATACGGATACCTACTGATCTTAATTTGGTGTTAATTTATTTGGTATCAAGATCCGCGGATACGGATACCTACTGATCTTAATTTGGTGTTAATTTATTTGGTATTAAGATCCGCGGATACGGATAAATACTGATCTTGATTTGGTGTTAATTTATTTGGTATCAAGATCCGCGGATACGGATACCTACTGATCTTAATTTGGTGTTAATTTATTTGGTATCAAGATCCGCGGATACGGATACCTACTGATCTTAATTTTGGTTAAATTTATTTGGTATCAAAATCCGCGGATACGGATACCTACTGATCTTAATTTGGTTTAATTTATTCGGTATCAAGATCCGCGGATACGTAATACCTACTGATCTTAATTTGGTGTTCAATTTTATTTGGTATCAAAATCCGCGGATACGGATACCTACTGATCTAATTTGGTTTAATTTATTCGGTATCAAGATCCGCGGATACGGATACCTACTGATCTTAATTTGGTGTTAATTTATTTGGTATCAAGTTCCGCGGATACGGATCTCTAATTCTGGTGTTAATTAGCGCGACCTTGATACATGTTTCGACATGCATTTTTCTTTTGCTTTGCTAAGTAATAAGATAAAATATAAAAAATGTATCTTTATTGAATTTAATAGTTCTTTATTGCTACTTAATCACGATCCGCACACAGTAACGGATACGGACACGGATACCGATATTTCTTCTGCCTCGGATAATCGAGGTTACGGATATGGATATCCGGTACTCAGTAGTTTTTAGCTGCTTTTAGCTGTTACCTGCTTTTAGCGATTCATTAAATATTTATGGAGATGGCTAATATAACCTCACTTTGAGATTAATTTGGTGAACGCGAGAACTTTGGAAGGTTCTCAGCCTGCTTGACACAACAAAATAGGTTTCTATCATAATGTATTTTTAAGTAAACTTACTCAATTGTCCAAGGTCAGCCAGGATACTGCCAGCATTACCAGCGATCTCTGCAAAAAAATAGACAATATTCAGAAATCCAATTTAATTCCCTAAATATTACTAATCTTTAACAATAACATGATTTAGAATACCATATTATATTTTATTTTAGCTGGATAAAATTTATTCAATAATATAATGAACCCTAAAAAAAATAAAGGTTCAACATTATCTCAACTAATACTATAAATGCGATAGTAACTGTCTGTCTGTCTGTCTGTTACGCTTTCCCGCTTAAGCCTCGCAAACGAATTTGATGAAATTTGGTACAGACAATCTTTAGACCCTGAGACAGCACATAGGCTACTTTATTTATTTTTATTTTAGGCTTTTTATTTCGAAAAAAAGGGATGAAGGGATTGAAATAGAGGTTGTAAGTTTGTATGGGATTTCTTAATTTTAAAAGATAAAACCATGAAACTTTATATTTAAGCACTTGTTAAGAAATCATTAAACATTTGTTGTAGCATTTTTGAATTTCGGGGGTGAAATAAAGGTTGAAATTTAGTATGCAAGTTCGTCAAATATCACGTCATAAGAAACAAAAAATCGATTGTTCTAGCTTTTTGAAATTTTTAGCAGTGTGGGAGTGAAATAGGGGTTGAACTGAAGATAAGACCATGAATCTTGATACCTTAGACATAAGGGACCAGGATTGACAAAAACTAATTTCACGCGGGCGAAGCCGCGGGCGGAACCTAGTGCAGTATATGGTAAAAGTACACATAAATCTATTATAATAATTTTATAAAATTTAATACATATTAAAATAATTTTTAAATTATATTTTTAGTCTTTTGTGTGAGGTTGCTTTTAAATTTACTGCAAAATTTTTATTACATATATCAAGACTATTTAAATCACAAGAAATAATTGTCAAATATAATATCATTGAATTAAAATTAGATGATTTATGAAATAGATTATTATTTTCAGAGCTTTAAATTGTGACTTTGTTTCTTTTCAATTAATCAACTACTAATTGGACAAAAAATTTGGTATATGTATTAATTGATTCATACATGGGCCCGTACTTTGCAAAACTCAAAACAATTAGTGGGAATTAATAACTAAAAAAATTTGGGAACAGGGCAAGAAAAAGAAGTGCAAGTTTTCGTAACAATTCAAACTTTGTTACATTATAATTTTGACATGCAACATTTTTTTTATTGGCTGTCTGTAAATTACTCATTGTAAAGGAAAAAAAATAAGAAAAATACCACATAAAAATTCTACTTACTGGTAAGACCGAGGCCAAGGGATGCTGTAATAGAAATAAAAACATTAATTAGTTACGGTAGGCTCGTGTCTCTATGTGGGGATAGATATAAGCTGTGGTCATGAGGCAGATGTTGCATAAGGTCTATCCAAAGAGATTTAATTTCTAATTTAATTGGAATGATAATACAAAAATAATTGTTTTCTGACTTACCGAGGGCTCTGGAAAGGACACCACCCTGCAAGATAGGGGATGTGATTAGTAAAAATACTCGTATGTTGACTTTTATACTAATACAAAATAGTCAGGCTTGCTAACTTAGAGACCCTTAAGTTTAAGGGAAATAAGGGCGTCACAAGTTTAGGTCCTTTTTATACTATGATGACTTAAAGGGTTGCGGCTGCAAATGGTTAATGTTCACAGTAGCTTATGGATGCATGTAAGAAAATTAAAAAATGCCTATCCTACAAAAAACCCATTTAATCTATTCTTAAGGACCACCCAGAAAAAAAGGCAAGAAGAATTTTTTTAACAATTCATAATCTATGGTATTTATAAAAGCTATTTTTAATCTATGAAATGTTGCTAGAAAAAAATTGCAAACGTAACGCCATCTTTTGAGAAACTTGGAAAACTCATTATTCTGTCACTAAAAATCCATCATTTGTCTTAATAAGACTATAAGAATAAGATAAGACATTGTGCGTCTTATTAATGTTATTGAAAGTACTCACAAGACCAGTTCCACCCACGACAACAGCGCCTGAAAGTAATATATATGTTTAGTTTATCTATACTAATATTATAAGAAAGCCACATTATTGTTGAGTGTCATCATCATCATCATCATCATCATCATCAGCGGACGGCGCGCGATGGCTTCGGGTTTAATTCAGTTCGCTTTCGTGCTCGCTTCGGGGATTATTAATATTATGCCCAACGAAGTGGGCGCGGGTCAGCTAGTAAGAAATAAACTGGTGCCCACAAATTCGTATGCGCAGTAACATATATGCGTGGTGTATCCCAACTAATATTATACATGCGAAAGTATCTCTGTCTGTCTGTTACGCTTTCCCGCTTAAACTTCGCAACCGATTTTGATGAAATTTGGTACAGACAATCTTTAGACCCTGAGACAGAACATAGGCTACTTTTTATTGCGAAAAAAAGGGATGAGCGGTTGAAATAGAGGTTGAAAGTTTGTTTAGGATTTCTTAATTTTAAAAGATAAAACCATGAAACTTTATATTTAAGCGCTTGAAAAGAAATCATTAAACATTTGTTCTAGCATTTTTGAAATTTTCGACCAGCTAGGGGGTGAAATATGGGTTGAAAGTTAGTATGCAAGTTCGTCAAATATCACGTCGTAAGAAACAAAAAATCGTTTGTTCTAGCATTTTTACATTTTTACTTTTATACTTTATTACTATTATACTTTATTTTTACAAGTAGGGATTGAATTAAAGATTATACCATGAATCTAGGTACCTTAAACATAAGGGACCAGGATTGACTAAAACTAATTTCACGCGGGCGAAGCCACGGGCGGAAGCTAGTATCTTCATAAATTGTAGCTGATGTATAAGCTATATTACTGTAAAGTTTTGTGTTTTGCGTTTATAATATACTAGCTGTGCCCGCGACTTCGTCCGCGTGGAATAATTATTTTGAGCATCATATTTATTTTTGCAAACAACCACCTCGGCTGTTACCCGATCTTGACAACGCGAAATATCCAAATTTGATCACCATAAAAACGATTCTAGTGAGTTAACATTAAAAGATAGACATATATTGTCGCGGACATTTTTTTAGATCATTTCAAGAGGAATAATTCTTTCATACATATTTTTTTGGTATCTAGAACCGTTTTCGCAGCGCACGCAACGGAAGCCCTCAAAGATGAATAATTTTCCCGTTTTTTCTCCACATTTTCCATTATTTCCTCGCTCCTATTAGTCGCAGCGTGATGTTATGTAGCCTAAAGCCTTCTTCGATTAATGGGCTATTTAATAAAAAAAGAATTTTTCAATTCGAACCAGGAGTTCCAGAGATTAGCGCGTGCAAACAAACAAACTCTTCAGCTTTATAATATTAGTATAGACTATGTGTTATTCTGTTCTTATTATAAAGTTTCTTTAAAATACATTTAGTGGTTTTAACGTGAAAGATTAACAGGCATTCATCCATAGCAAACCTTTTAAGTAATTTTTTTTTACTTTTAATTTATTTTCCGACTAAAAAACCAAGCTTAGCAAACCCTTTCATTTGATACCCATATTGTAGGGGTGCATTATAAATAATTGGTCCGCCATCTTGGGAAAGTCGGACATATTGGATTAAGAGTGACGTCACATCGAGGTGTTCATTGCAAGCCCTTTCATTTGATACCCATATTGTAGGGGTGCATTATAAATAATTGGTCCGCCATCTTGGGAAAGTCCGCCATATTGGATTAAGAGTGACGTCACATCGAGGTGTTGTTTGCAAGCCCTTTCATTTGATACCCATATTGTAGGGAGGGGTGCATTACAAATAATTGGACCGGCATCTTCGGAAACTCCGCCATATTGGATTAAGAGTGACGTCGCATTATCGAGGTGTTCTGTGCAAGCCCTTTAATTTGATACCCATATTGTAGGGGTGCATTATAAATAATTGGTCCGCCATCTTGGAAAAGTCCGCCATATTGGATTAAGAGTGACGTCACATTACTTATCGAGATCTTCTTTGCAAGTCCTTTCATTTGATACCCATATTGTAGGGGCGCATTATAAATAATTGGTCCGCCATCTTGTGATTTTCTTACACAGTTACAAGTGAAGAATATAAAAGCTTGTAAAAACTACTGAATATATTTTGATAAAACTTCGCCAGAATAACATACTCGTATAAGCTACAATTCATAAAGATATCGTGTGAATCAACCGAAATATGATGATAAGTATCTTGCGCAGAAGAAGTCGCGGGCACCAATTAGTAAACAACAAATACAATTAACAGTTCGTTGCTTATTTTGACGAGGTACCAAAGAGTGCTACTTTAAAGAAAATTACCGTCAGCATCTCCTCCTCCCAAAACTCCACCGATGATTCCCCCAAGGCCTCCATCTCCATCACCACCAAGGACTCCGCCAAGGGGACCTAAAATAAGGTAAGAATCAAATCAATATTTTTAATTTGACAACCTAAATAGCATTTTGGTTAGTAGGTTAGTTCTAAGGTGTCGCCATCTTTGAGTACCCGGATTCGACTCCTGGCGGAGGTAATCTGTGTGGTGAATACTACCATTTGTATTACAGTCATCACAATAATATATTTTTCTATCAAAAATATTGATATATGTATATCCGCTACTCTAGGTCTTACGACACGACCCGGGAGGGACCTCACCCCCGGATGGCCGGGGGGTGACGTCGTAGGAGGTTGGAGGGGAGGAGGCGGCAAGATCACTCCTCCCCGAGAAGGGCTCCCCTTACGCACCCAGGGGTGCAAAGGCCGGGGGTCCTCAGATGCGACACTCGATCCTGAGGGCCCCCTACAACGCCAGAGGATGGCCATCGCTGAGGTTTTTAGTGGGTAGGCCTCCCCCTTCTGGGGAGGAGAGCCCCACATAACCACCGGCTCTCCGCAGCCGGGGTATGCAATTCAATTCATTTTCCTCAGCGGAACAAAAAAAAAAAAGGTCTTACGACACAAGCCTCACAGAACTTACTTTGGGCTAGGCTAATATAATAGGTATGGCGGTCGAATCGCGAAAGCGCACCGCGCCATGTGCCCTGCATGGGCCTAGAGAACTCGTTTTAGTGTGTAGGCCGGTCTTCGTTTCCATGACCGGAGAGCTCAACACACGGCCGCGCCTTGTCGGTCTAGCGCGGTGTTATGGTGCATAAGGTCGCATTCCCCCCCCCCCCCCCCCCAAAAATATAAAACAAAAAAAGGCTAATTGATATATATATGTATATGACTACAAAATAATAAAAAAATCTCCATTACTTCCACTGCCATGGGTTGACTGAAAGAAATCTCTTCTAGAGATGTGTACATCATATGTAAACTCAATTTATGTGTGTATTAATACATATGTATTATGCTATATATACAATGTATGTTTAAATATGTGTATTTTATGTTATACTAGCGGAGACGACAGACTTCGTCCTGTCAAAAATATTTGTATGATGTAGATGATATCGCATAGTCAACCAAATTGCAAAGAAGGTCCAAATGAACTATTACATTTTGTGACTGTTCAATTTTGGAACGTGACATTAAATCCCCCAACGATGTATTCTGTGCTCCAACGCACACACGCACACTGTTTCGATAGATATGATTTTACTTATTAGTTATTAAGGAGGCTGAGAACCCCCGCAACGGCAAGTGCTACGGTGATTATGTCGGACTCCTAGTGAATCGAGGCGGCTCGACCCGACAGACCTACTGACTAAACTCAGCCTAAGCCTTTGGTCCTAATAACCCTATTGGCTTGGCGTGACAGAGAGCCGCACCTCAGGAGAGGCACGGTTAGCGCTGCCCTATGGAGAGGGCATATGCGCTAGAAAAAGGCACGGTATACCAAAGTGGGTCCGGCCTATATTGGTAGGAACCTACTCGTGGCTAAGTAGAAGGCTGCCGATTAGGGGTGACAAGAGAGGCGACGGCTCAGACGCCGTCGCTTGCAGATCTAAAAAGTCCTGCGTTAATTGGTTAGGGGGATCGCAAAGGACATGTCGCGGTCTACATATCCTCTGCTGGTAGTTGAATTTCAATTTTATATAGCGTTAATAAAGCGCAAATTGTCTCTTTGATGTTAGGAACACACTTATGTTGCTTAGACAACAGCGAGTGCTTGCAACATGAACTTTATACGATAACAATAAAGCTCAAATTGACTGTACGTTTTAGTTATAAAAACCATACTTGAACTTCAACGAACATTTTAAAAAAGAATTGGCCAAATTTGTCCAGGCGTTGTTGAGTTATGCGCTTACTTACCAACACATTTTGCGATTCATAGAGATAATTGTTAGTTTTTGACATACTCAAATGTCACCTCAAAAGTCCTATACTTCAACTGCCTCTAGGTTGACTGGAAGAGATCTCTTCTAGGGAGGAGTACATAATTGACTTGTGTATTATGCTACATATATATTGTATATTATTAATAATTATATTAGTGTATTATATAATATAATAAATACATTTTAATACACTTGAGTGTCACCAATATATGTGTATAAAAATGTATTTATTATATAAAATAATACACTAATATATATACATATTTAAAAGTATACCATCAGCTCCAATAACGCCATCCAGGATACCTCCTACTCCGACTCCATTGAGGACTTGACCCACCACGCGTTCCTTGGCGCCAATTATACCTCCAATAAGACCGCCCACTCCGCCACCACCTAAAAACAATATATATTTCATTAATGTCTCATACATTTGATGACCCCCGTAGCTGAGTAGACACTATACCGGTTCAATGTGGTCGGGTCTCGGTATAATTATGTCTTGTATTTTCATTAATTTTTAATAATAATTAACAGCCTATGCTGCTCCTTTCGTACCAATATTGGTCTGCTTTTTTGGGGGGCTCATTTAGTGAGCGGCGAGTCACCACCTGCGCCTTGAGAAGGCAGGTGACCGGAGTCTCTTCCATAGTCCGGTTCTCATTACCACCAAAATCGAAATGCAATAGTCCGCAAACATTTCGACCAGGAATGAATGGAAATAGTTTCTGTGCATCTAACTGGGTTGTCGCGTAGCGGAATGCTACGGCTTGGGAGGGTTCTTAGTAGTCAATGCTCAAACTACAGTTGGCTGCTTGAGGTTGGTTTATTTAAACGATTTTACAAAAGGTATAAGTAATAAGAAAAAGAAAAAGTCTGAATCAATATAAAAAAAACTATTGTAGAAAAACTATAAAATACATTGGTTCTCTATGTCCGATAGAAAATTTAAATTATGCGAACTTACCCTACAGCATTCCGTGTAGGACTCTTTCTTGAAATTTTTAATAAATCAATATAATTTCCAATATAATAAACAGGTAGTATTTTATGACATTGTATATAAATTATAAATTTGATTCGGTTTGTACAAAAGCGAAACATAGCTAATTTTGCTTTGGCAGATGACATATTTCGAATTTTGACGCACAACCAAAATCATAAACGAAAGAAATAAACCGGCCAGGATTCCCATGAGGATTCCTAATATCATAGACAATGCTTACCGATGGTGAACCATAGGCAACATAAGACATGTAACGGCTACACCGTTACAGGGTATGTAGTAGGGAAATATATTCCCTTCGGTATTGATAGTAATTAATAAGCGGTAATTTAAACATATTTATTAAAAAATATGAAAATGGTATAAGGTACCCACGAAAGAACGAGGAAATGCCTATTCCGGGGAAGATGTTGGTCCCCGGTGCACTATCCCTCCTCCAGGGGAGGGGAGATGTGGGAGAGAGGAGCTCGCAACCACTAAAAACTCTACCGTGTTAATTCTCTTGATTTCGCCGGAATTCGCGGGAACTACCGAATTGAATGCCTTCGACGCGACTCCGGCGAAGTAATTTCATACCGAAATACAGCAAAGCGAACACTGATATTTTGTGACAGAAAGATCCTCGTATAGAGCCGTCGTTTATTTACAAATTTTATTACAAAGCTTTATTTCGACCTCCATAGTCGAATGGTTAGTACACCGGCTTTAAGGTCCCGGGTTCGAGTCTCGATGGGGGCAGATGTTTGTGTGATAAATGCAAGCATTTATAATCTATACATATAATAAGACAGTAAAAATATTTTGTCTGTACATTTAGTATTTTTGACTGAAATGGATAGAGGGGCACTTAAATAGATTATTAGAAAGCAAAAAAAATTTTTTGGAATTTTTTGTCTGTCCGTCTGTCTGTATGTTTGTTCACGTTTATCTCCGAAAGTACTGAACCGATTTGCTTGAAACTTTCACTATTTGCTTTGTTTTAACTCAGAATAATATCTAAACTTTGTTTCATCAAAATCAGTTCATTAAAAAAAAAGTTATCGTCATTTTAATGAACTCAAGGCATGATAATATTGCGAATTATAATGTACACCATTCTTACATAAGTTACATGGGAAATTTAAAATCTAAAGACAATTCATCATCATGATACAATACATACATAACAAAATAATATGATAAATGCGAAAGTTTGTTTGTTTATTACCTCTTCACGCTTAATCTATACATATAATAGAACAGAAAAAATATTTAGTGTAAATCAGTTTCATTACGCATATTAGTTTTTTCATAAATCACTAGATGGCGCTGTTTCATTTAATCAATTTCTACAACGCGCTATTGTAGTTTTTTCAAATAAAGCCTAATAAAGGAATGTGTTTCGACATAAGGCTTCAACTCGAAATTTACGCAGACGAAGTCGCGGGCAACAGCTAGTTTATAATAAAATATATATAACATGTCTATCTGATACCTTAGATCCTATAACACAAGCCTACAGAGCTTAGTTTGGGCAAGGCTCATAGATGTAAGGAATATTTATGTAAGAAAAAAATATATTTTATAAAAAAACAATTACCCCCACCGCTACAGCCGCCACCGCCGCCTCCCCCGAGGACGCCACCCAACATTCCCCCTCCGCCACCGCCGCCTCCCCCACCAAGTGCTCCTCCTATCACACCCCCTAGGATGCCGCCGCCTTTCTTGTGATGGCAACCACCTAGACCCAATAGAGTTGGGCTCCCGTAGGTGACAGCCACCTTCATGAAAAAATAA
This sequence comes from Scirpophaga incertulas, assembly GCA_036419045.1. Taxonomy (NCBI): domain Eukaryota; kingdom Metazoa; phylum Arthropoda; class Insecta; order Lepidoptera; family Crambidae; genus Scirpophaga; species Scirpophaga incertulas. The sequence continues at coordinate 148,278 of JAYEAL010000624.1, forward strand.
AACAGATTTATAACACTTCAAATTCAATACCACGATTTTGGTACCACATTTATGTTTCTAAAACTACTGAACTAATTAAAATATGCAAGTATAATTCGAGTCGGTTCCTCAAATACGTACCTTAAATTAAAAGATTTGAATAAATTAATAAACCGACTTGACAAAGGTAAAGACCTATAAAATATTAATATTGAAATCCCCACAAACAGCAACTTTTTTATTTTTCCGGCATATTATTCTAAGGGAAACGACATGAAAGCAGAATAAATGCAGTAGAAATGAGAGCTTGCGGAGTATGGCAGGAGTAAAACTGAGTGACAGATTGTATAATGAAGTGATTAGAAAGAAATGTGGTTTGAAAGAGGATATCGTGACAAGAATAGAGAAAGGGATGCTTGGGTGGTTTGGGCATGTGGAACGGATCGATGAAAGTAGTCTGACCAAAATGATTTATGAAGCTGGAGTGAGTGGAGATACGGGACGAGGAAGACCTAGGCGAACATATTTCGAACAAATCGAAAGTGTCCTCAGAAAAGGCCAGGTCAGAAGTACCCGCAATCGTCGAGCATGTATGAGGAATGTTATGAAAGTAGATGAAGCGAAAGAGATATGTAAAGACCGTAGCAAGTGGAAAGACGTAATCTCTGCCTACCCCCATGGGAAAAAGGCGTGAGTGTATGTATGTATTCTAAGGGCATCTTCCAAAGCAGACTCAAATTCTGAATAATTTCCAGAAGGAGGTCTATTTACACACATAATAATTAAACTATCAAGTTAAACACAAGATATTTCACTGTCTTTCCTATCCTTGCATTAAAAATTGTTATGTAAAATTATCATAGATCCACCTCTGATAGTTGATTTTTTAGTGAACGAACTCACTATAGTGTAACTATCTAAGCTTATCAACAATTAACTTGTATCGGAGGTTGGATTCAGACTGTGTACCTGAAGCCGGCTTCCAACTAACGACTCTATAATGATACAGGGAGAAAAAAAATCCCTTGCTGGTTCTTTCCAGTACAAGGTCTCCCGCCGTAGACTTGTGAACCAATGGCGTAGCATCTTTGATATTCAAAAGTGATTGTAGAATCCTATTTGAAGAAGAAATTGTTGAATTCGAAGATATTGTTGATAGTGGTCGTTTCACATAAAAAAATCAAAATCAAAATTTACTTTATTCAAATATGATTTTATAGTAAGCTCTTTTGAATCGTCCAATTTTTTCCCCCTACCACCCATTCAGGACATATTTTTTAGCTGATAAGAAGAATGGGCGCAAGAAACTTATCAGCTTTATCAAAAATAATAACTACATCTACAATAAATTATGTCGTTATCATACAATGTACATATGTGTTTACAATTTATACGGGAAGACAAATATTTATAATTTAGAATGTAATATCATCCAATCAACACCAAGCATTGGCATCATTTAAATATTCATTAACTTTGTAAATAGCCCTTACTCATTAGCGTTTATTTAACATGTACCTTGAACTTAGAAAAGGCAATTCAGCTACACTATGTGGAATCTTGTTATAAAAATTTATACATTTACCCACAAACGAACTTCTAGTTTTTTGTAACTAGTGGGCGTACTCTTAAAAACGATATTCTATATATCGTGGACTTCATCGTATCGTATCCTACTCTTAGTTACTATCGTTTAAAACATTTCAATGGACGATCGAACGAACGATATTAATTTTGACATAAGAAAGCCTAAAATGACAACGATGAATTGAATTTGACAGACGAACATTCGCAAAATAAACGTCAAATTCACGATAATTACAACGACACCTCAAACCGTATCGTATTACTTTTCGCAAATTTGACGTTTATTTTGCGAATGTTTGTCTGTCAAATTCAATTCATCGTTGTCATTTGAGGCTTTCTTATGTCAAATTTGATATCGTTCGTTCGATCGTCCGTTGAAATGTTTTAAACGATAGTAACTAAGAGTAGGATACGACAC
>JAYEAL010000505.1:0-46152 GCA_036419045.1 Scirpophaga incertulas
CGTCCCTATTCCACGTACATATTATTATTTTCACAAAAACAAGTATAGCCGCCTAATCGCCGTAAATTTACATCAAATATATAAATTGGAATAATGGCATATTAAACACTCAATGAAAGGAAAATAATAAATCACAAATAAATATTTTGTTTCATATCTTCTTTTCTCTTATCCTGTTACCAATTTTATTTGGGGTCGGTGCACTCTTCCAGTCTCCTTTCCGTTTATTAAATAATCTTCTAATAATTTTTATTGATTTTTTTTTATAAAGTTTACAAATACATTTAACGTTAATAACTATATTAGTTGAAGGATGTCATCACTTCATCACAACGTTCTCAAAGCTGCTCGTTGGGATTTTTTTCTGACCAGTAAATATCCAGGATGCGAAGACATTGAATGGGAGGCTGTCGCCTCCTTCTGCGAGAGCGTCATCTCACTGAAGGAGGCCGCGGAGAGGGAGCGGGAGGAGGACGTCGAGGCCGCTCCCCTCCGCCGCAGACGGATTGGTAGGCGAAGGCGGGCACACGCAAGCGCGGTGTTGCCTGTCTAGTGACCCTACCGCGAGGCTGCGTGCGCGTCCGGCTAATCGCGCTCGCCGTGGTGAAGTCTCTCTGTCTGAGGGACTGTCCTGGGGCTCTCGGACAGTCCCTCCCTTGGTGGTGGCTTGACCAACTCTTGGTCGAGCCGGCCCCGGGACACATGGCGGTCGAATCGCGAGAGCGCACTCCGCCATGTGCCCCGTATGGGCCCAGAGAACTCGGGGGGTTTTAGTGGGTAGGCCGGTCCTCTTGACCGGAGAGACCCACACACGGCCGCGTCTTGCCCTCAAAAAAAGAAAAGATGCGAAGACATCGGTTGACGAAAACCGTAGTCTGTGCGAGATGTCCTTTGTGTCCTTCCTCATCTCACACCCGTACAGTACACGGATTTCACGTTAGGTCGAAATATCTTGAGCCTATTTGAGAGAAATTTGAGATAAGAGAGCACAATTAAGAAATCTTCAGTTATTATCACGCGCGTGTATGTTATTATAGTTTAGGGAGATCAACACATTAGTCGTACGTTGTCTTTTACCTTTTTACAGTAAAATTTTATTGGTGTGTAACTACTAACTCTAACTTATTTATTTAAAGCAGAAATGTGTTTCAGTAATGAAAATACTGCTGCAGCATTCAATAGTAGACTATTTATTACAAAATAATACAACATAAATCGACTTGTGCGAAATCAAGTTTCATATCTCAGCATATACTCTGCGTCGCGATGCTGTGAATCCGCCAATATTGTAATAGCAGCTACTATAATAGCAGGGCATTGCCGTTTTGAATATCCGCCATTTTGTAATTTATAAACTTTTACTAAAACTGAATTAAACATTTCATAATAGAGATGAGACACGCTGCGAAAATCTGAACGATAAGAAAATCAAACTCGACTTTAATTTTATAAGTAAAGTTATGGAAGGGTCTTAAAAGCGGCAACTTTCGGAAGCTGCGATGGGCTATTGTCAATGCACACCATAATTTAGGCGCTTGACGTCCCTATGGAAATAATTTAATAAGTCAACCGAACACCTGATTTTATAATTTGTATTATTACAATTTATTATCTTTTAGATATTAATTGCAAATACGTAATTGGTCCGTAAGTAACACGGAAACTAAACTTTATCAACAATATCATAACATTCTTCTAATACTAACAAAACTATATATATATATATATATATATATATAATATATATATATATATTAAAAGTTATAGATACCCAATTTTCTGCTATTTTATCGCGATGAATTTAAAAGCTTTTAAATGACTCTGAAATCAATATACATTTGTCTGTCTTTAAAAAAAATATTGCTTTATTATTTATTACTGAAAAAAAAACATCGATAGTGTTCTGGTTTCGGCACTGGTGTTCAAATCGAGAAATCCGGGAGCTAGCAGTCGCTCCTGCAATATATTAATATATTTCGTTTTTAAAATTTTATAAGTACATTTATCTAACGAATCAAAAACTTTGTCAGGCAGACCAACCCGAGTCGGGCAGCGTGGTTGCCTAACATCCTAAACAGTTTGAAAAGTTACACTGGTTCCTACACAGTTATAAATGTCTCCAAAGCAGTTATAAATGTATAAATTCTCAAATATCAAAGGAAACTTCCCATTTTATTATAAAACAAAAACGTAAGGTTACATCATTATGTCTCTTACCATCTGTCCGGATGTAGCTGACATATCTGGCTTTTTACGATCCCTTCCGCACTTTTTTTACGTGTCCGGTCGGTTCGGCATTTCATAGGCTTCTTTTGTCTATGATTGACCGCGATCCTTTCTGCGTAATCGCGTCCAATTAAATGTTACATTTCAAATTCTATTATTTGGATATAATTCACTAACAGATAACTATAATATGATGTATAAATAATGAATATTTCTTACACTCACACCAATAGGCCTAGTCCAAAGGACATATGGGCGCAATTTCATTAGATTTGTTATTTTTATTATTAAAACAATGAAATAAGAATTTTTAATAGTTTTTTGTTAATTAGTGGCGCAACAAAATAATCATATTTCCGTTTTCAACTGGCATCTAGCATTGTTGTACGTACTAAATTTCAAATACCTAATGCTTAATTTTTTTTTTTTCAAATATTTGTTACACTTACATCAATTAGCCTAGCCCAAACTAAGCTCTGTAAGGCTTGTGATATGGGATCTAGGGTAACGGATAGACATACATATATTATAGATATATAAATAATTTTTATTGAAATATATATCAACAACCATGATTAAGGTACAAATGCATCGCATTCATCACACAAACATCTGCCCCCACCGGGACTCGAACCCGGGACCTCAGAGATGGCGACACCTTGAAACCGGTGTACTACTATCCTACTACTATTTGAGACAATGGAGGTCGTCAAATATTATTGTTCGAGTTATTAATATACCACGATGTATTTGTTGTAATGTTTAATTAATTTAATAAATAATTATGACGTATATAATATGTTAGTATTACTAATAGAAGTAATACCTTCTAATTTATATCCTACATTTGCTACCTTGCCTTGGTACCGCCAAACAATCATGCAAGTTTTAATAAGTATTAAAATTAACTCACTGTTAATTTTAATTAACTGTCACTGTAATTCATTGAATGTTCAAATATTTTATTATTTTTTGTTTGACTGTTACAGTTTATCGTGTTTTTTTTTAATTTTAATAAGGATATTTCATCTAATTAATAACTTTAAAATTAATTTTAAATTACACACAATTAATTACAATTATTGTAATTATCTACAATATCTGGTTGCTTGTTTTACTTAGTTAAGCTTAACTTCTAGAAATAAATGTAAAATGTATTTGACTCGAACCTATAGATAGATTGCTATACCACTTTCGGGGAATATCCTCCTCAAGAAATTTTGGCGCTTAAAAGTGTCTAAATCATTATAAAATTGCGTTGGTGTTAGAGTCTGCCTCTGAATTTTTCGCAACTCGGGACCTCAAAGATGGCGACACTTTTTTTTTTTTTTTGAGGGGAAATGCTCCTTATGCACCGTGACACCGCGCTGGCAAGACGCGGCCGTGTGCCCCCACACACTCTCCGGTTGGAGAGGACCGGCCTGCCCACTAAAACCCCCCAGAGTTCTGTAGGACCGTGCGGGGCACATGGCGGGGTGCGCTATCGCGACTCTACCGCCATGAAACATGGCGACACCTAGAAACCGGTGTACTAACCATTAGACTATGGAGCTCCTTAACACATATATATATATGATTTGGTATGACAAGGGGACAATCCTGGAACTAAATATTTCTATCAACCTAAGCTTCAGTATCATACAACAAACTTGCACCATAAGAGCGACGAATGTTGCTATGACGACGTTGCACTGCACATTCTATGAGTAGTAAATAATAAACATCATTTAAGTATATGACCAAAGTTACAGATGCACTAAATTTCTCGCAAAGGTTAAAGTGGCGTTGGGCAGGACACGTGGCCAGGATGACCGAGGACCGATGGACTTCTCGACTGACGTCATGACGCGGCCCTGCCGGTATAAGAAAGAGAGGAAGACCAGTAACTCGTTAGGAAAACGACATAATAAAAATTGTTGGAAAAAACTGGATGACAATAGCCAAAGATAGGGAGGGGCACAAATGGAAAAGTCTGGAGGAGGCCTTCAACCTCATTTAAAGAGGGGTTCTTGCATGCCTGCATGTTCAATTAAAAATAAAAATTTTAATTAATTAAATGATTAAATATAAACTGAAATCTAATTCGCAAATGAAATTCTTATATCTAAAAATCAAATCCTTTATGTAAATTTAAATTGTAATCTAATATTTTATGCAAGAAATAAAAGGCTTTAATTTTATTTTGTTTTTATTTATATATTAAGTATATGAAACGGATATTGTTAGAAATTAAAATTCCTTAACGGGGCATATAAAATGTATACATGGAAAAAAACAGTGATAGTCGGTTTTTCGAGCTTTAGTCCTCTCATATTACAAAATCGAATTTTTTCATTGGGAAGAGATGCTATACCCTGGAAAAAATTAGTCTATCTTCTCTCCCAGATCTCAAACTATCTAATTATCACATTAAACCAAAATCATAATAAACAGTCAGACAGTTACTTTCACGTTAACATTAAGAAGGTCAACAAATTATAGGAATTATTTGTACTGTGATTGAAGAAGAATAATCACATAATAATTTTATATAAGTATAATAATTGTATTATTTTCTAAAGCTATAAATGCCTAATAATAAAATAAGTAGGAGTCTTAAATGAAGAATAAATAAGTTTAGTTAGTACTTTTTGTTTCATATAAAATGATTTTATTTTGATTCATTTGAAATACTCGTAGTTATTGAATATTAATGTTAAACATGAGATTAAAGCAAAAAATATTGAATCTTCTTAAAATATTTAATCTTTTCATAAAATCTATTAGATTAATCATAAAATCGCAAACATAGAAATTAAATTAACACCCTTATGTCCCTTTTGTATAGGAAAATAATTAATATCTTTCATACTAAGTATGAAAGATATTATTTATTTTCCGATACAAAAAAATATTTATAAATTAAAAATGTCTAAAAAATATGACAGTAGTTTTTGTATTGAAGCATGAATTGAAAGCTTGAAGGCATCGATCCCCAGCATCGAACCTTTGGATTCATTGGAACAGTTCCAAGACCATAGTTCACTAATATACAGTTCAATAATAATACATTGAAATTGTCCAAAAGAAATGTGATTTAAGCCATCTATCACCCCCAGCATTGAACGGAACGGGATCCGGTTGAGGCAGCCTACGAACCGCTGTCAATTCCTATAATTAATGTTTCAGCCAGGTGATTAGGTAAGTCTTCAATATAAGTAATCATTAAGGAGAGGAAATATACTTTTATATCTATAAACGGATTTCTTCACAGAACTTTCAATATTGAAGTTGATTGAATTCAGAGAATTCATTGTATAAACTAATTGAATGATGATTTTAGGTTTTACCTTTTGACAGTTAAATGTGAATTTAAAAACTAATACTTATTGAGGTGGTACTATGATATCGACACTAGGCTAATATATATCATGGCGGTAGACGAAAGCGCACCCCGCCATGTACCCCGCATGGGCCTGGAGAACTCAGGGGGGTTTTAGTGGGTAGGCCGGTCCTGTTAAAAATATCCTCCATAGTCCTGTGTTTTCTCGTTAAAAAATAGTCTGTCCTTCCTCTAGCTCAAGACTATCTGCGTACCCATTTAAATCGATTTAGTGGTTTCAGCGCATGAAAACAGAGTTACTTTCTCATTAAACAGAAACAGAAACAAAAAGTATATTTCTAACTTTTGTCAAGTTTTAAACTGTCTGAACTATCTTGCAGTGTTTTTGTATTTATTCATGACTTTTCCTATCGTCTGCTATAAGAGCCGATAGGATTCTGTTCCATCAGACAATAATGCAGCGCAATAAATTAACAATTTGAGAGTTTGATTTTTTCATAAATATTCAAGTGCGTACTTATTGTGTAATGCGGGAAAAAAATAATTTTTGTTTCATCAATAAAAGGCAAAGTGGACGAAATTAAGTACAAAAAAATAGCAGTTCAAATAATTTAATAACATCGCTGTAATAACACAAGGTACAGGCGACATCACGATAACGCTTGAAATTCACTACAAAAACCATTGTTACCACGGCTGACATAAGAGCGATCTAAAAATGCACATGTTACTTCAAACGTATTGTCTTTTGTACTTACCGCATAATTTTTACACGCACGAGTGGTCTCCTGAAATAATACGAGCCAGTATTTTTTCACGCTCCCACTTCGTTTGTAGAAAGTAGTCAAAATATTTGTATTTTAATTAAAACGTGGAGTATCCGCCACGATTTCTGTTTGTTTTGTTCTTTGAGCACACGATTCGATTTAATCATTTATTGTTAATTATTCTCCTTTGTTTTTCATTAGTCTGCGGTATTCATTTGCTGGTTTAATACTTACATAGCATTTAATATAGCACTCATAGTTTAATATAATAGCATTATTAAGACTTTATGCTTTAAGTACAAACTTTTACTGCAATTAAAATTTGCTGCTGTCTCCTCTATCTCCTTGGTTCTATACATTCGCAAATACTTATATTTATCTCATTTTGTTAGTCAGAAGATGCAGACATTTCGAAAGATATGAATAATCAAATGTAAAATTTCCAAATAATTCATTGTGCATTAAATTTCAATATTATAATAAATAAATAAGTTGTATCTTATTTTTTTATAATATTTAGTTTTGCAATCAAATAACATATCGAAGTAAATCTCAACTTTTAAAGCAACACTTTTGGTTTATTCTAACACCAAATCTTTTCAAGGCCTTCCTCAAAAATATTTCCTCCGTTCCAACGTTTCCTTTAACAAATAGTCAATCAAGTTGTGGAAGGACAACGCTGTAGTCTCCTGCAATATGCTTGCCTTTTTCGCCCCAATAATACACTGCTATTTGAGGATCTTCAAAATTCTGTCAAACAAATATAACAATTCACTGTCAAATCATTTCGATGTCAGTTTTTCAAATATAAACGATTGAAGATTATATGGACGGATTTGCTGTCTAAATTCTAAATTTAGCAATGAAGTTGTCTAATTTACCTCTAAATTATTAATTCACAATCTTTAGGTAAAATTTTTAATGCAACATAACCTACACAAATCTAGGTTTAATTTTCCTTTGACTGGAATATTTTAAAACTCAGTTATTCGTATTCGAATGATAATCAACTCCATTACCGTTTGTTCTGTTCAAATAACTAGCTGGCGCATTTATATATTTTATGTTTTTCTTTCTTTTCTTCCGCGTAGAGAATTCATTGTTTAAGTAGTATTTAACATTATTAAAAAAAACACTGTGACGACTAAATGACTTAAATTAACATTAACTACGTCAATTACTGCCGTGAATTTAAATGTGTTTTTCAAGCCTGTAAAAAAGATTTCTTTAATTCTAGAATTAAGCATTTTTCTTATTAATTTGACGGCTTGCCAAATAACATTGTATACTAAATTGGTTTGATCGATAAGTGATAATTTTATATAGTGTCAACGATGTATAAAAAATGTCTGAAATTGTTAAATCAATACTTGCTGCGTATATCTTAAATATTTTTAATGTAACCTCTTTATTTGATTTGAACTATGAATATAACTTAAATTCAATTTAATGGCTTAGGTTAAGCTAAAATAAGGTTAATTTTCACATGATAGAGTGTTTTATATGTCACGAGAATACATGCAACCGCGTGAAATATACGGAGGATTTATGTCTCTATTTGCTTAACTCGCACGTGTGAATTAAGCGCCATACATTTTATTTTATTACTCTCATAAACATGGCGCTCATGGTTTACATTAAGACAGCAAAAGAGTCGTATTATCGCAGGATATCCCAACAATAGCAAATACATTATATTGTGTGACAATCTTTATTATAAAAAATGCTCTTCCATCATCACGACTCATCTGACTACATCCTACGATGATCCTACGACATTTATATGTAAGCATACACATGACAGTATAAAATTATATTTATCACATCGATAATTATATATATAATGTACTATTGTAACTAACAATTAAGTAAATAAAATTAGATCTTCAGAGTTTCTCGGCTAGTCTTCTCGAGAAGGCTCTCCTAATTTCTAAACCTTTTTTTAACTATTTATTATTGACCGCCAATCAGAAGCGCACTAACGCGACTCTTAAAATTTATATACTGATTTTAAACAATGGTTTATACAAATCTTAACACATACATAACAAATGCCTCTGTAAACACTAACACTCTTACTTTTTGCTACATCGTAGTCAGCGAGCCGTAGTAACGTAACTTATAATGTAGTCGCCGACTCGTAACGTTAGTAGCTGTCGTAGATCAATTATTAACAGTTTACTCAAGTCGTTCACTCGTAGCGCCAATAAACTTCAAAAGCTATCGCAGGCGAAGTTTTAGTGAAGTCATATACTTAATAATATATAATAATAATAATAAACGTTTCTTATCCAAAAACCTATCAATTTTCACAAACACACAAATAAAATTATAATTTAAACAAATTTGGGACAAGAGGAAGCTAGATCAGCATATACTGCACAAGGTTAAGGACTTTTACAGCACTGTTTTTCAGTCAGTTCCTGTACCTTTGAATGAGTACCGTTGAAATAGTGGGTAATAGTTTGTATAGCAAGTACATCATTTTGGAGAAAATACGTTTGAATTTTTAGGCTTTTGATTAAATATATAAATAAATACATTAGTATTTTTTCTTACCGTGAAAAGAATAAAAATATAGAATGATACATTTGTTTGTGTAGGCTCAGAAGCGACTGAACTGATTTTGATAAAAGTAGGGATAGGAATAGTTTGTATAAATTTAACCCGTTAAAGTTGGGGATGAAACTTTTTGTTTGAATAGGCTGACAAACTACTGAATTGAATTTGATGATATTTGATATAGAAATTGAAACCCAGAAAATTGGCGACATTCTTAATACGGGAAAATACATTTCTAGCGGGAAAGTCAGATAAAACAGCTGATCGGATTTTGATACAATTTAGTATGAGAACGAGAAAAAATACAAGATATTTTTATCGCATGAAAATATATATTTCCCTTTAGCAAATCCGATATAAGACGTAGCGGGCGGAAGTTAGTTTGATAATAACTTTATAGTGATATTAATATATTAATTTTTAATTTAGATTATAAACATGGTTATATTTATTTTACATACATTATATAAACTTAGAAAATAATTATTTATCACAAGACTTAAAAGTAAACTTAACTATTTACACAAAACCAACTTAGTAACTTACCTATTAATAATAATAAAATTTGAATATAAATTTGGTTTATACAAATATTCTATATTTAATCGCGAATGCGCGCGGCTGTTTCTTACCTAGTCATTGCGCGAGCGCTACTATTGTATAGAAACCGGCTTGCCTGCGTGCGGCGCGGTGATAGTTGGTTGTTCACAAAAATTTGTACAACTTAGTATGCTTATTAGTATTGATTTCCATCACCTAGTTTTTAACAAGTTCGGTTGTGGCTATGGCGGTCGAATCGCGAGAGCGCACCCCGCCATGTACCCCGTATGGACCCAGAGAACTCGGTGGGGTTTTAGTGGATAGGCCGGTTCTCTTGACCGGAGAGCCCCACACACGGCCACGCGTTGCCAGCGCGGTGTTCCAAAAAAAAAGTTCGGTTGTGGCTAATATTAAAAATAAATGTGTGAATTGCGACATCCATTAACGCAGCTTCTGATAAGTTGAAATTGAAATTTCATCGAAACATTTATTCACAAGTTAATATGAATAACTAAGAACTTAATTTATTAAGACATAAATTAAACAAGTCAGTTGAACTGAGTTTTCATAATGAACTATTATTCGCCATCACAATTATTGGCAAGCTGAGCTATCTGTGTAAACATTATCAAGCCATGGGACCATTACTGCCACGGCTGACGTAGTCTCGTCTGTCATCGGCGCAAACAAAGCGATACCATCTTTACACAGGAAACATGTCGTAAGCCAATATTTCTCTTTATTGTCATTGGCACCTTTATTGACCTGGAATTTTGTGTTAGGAATCGATACTTTATTGACTTCTATACTTTTTCGTTGACGACCTTCATAGTCGAGTACTACGTTTCAAGGTATCACCATCTCTGAGGTCCCGGGTTCGAGTCCCGGTGGGAACAGATGTTTATGTGATGAATGCAAGCTTTTGTACCTTAATCATCATTATATTTATATATATATATATATATATATATATATATATATATGTGTCTATCCGTTACCCTATGTTTACGCCAAAAACCGACTTCGCGCGCGCTCGCTAGTAGATATTAGTTATAGCCCAATAAAAATAAATCTTTTTTAAATAACTATGCAATTCGCAAACATGAAACGGAACGTCAAAAAAACATAGAGGTGGGATATCGAATAATCGGCGGCCATCTTGTGATTACCTGACAATCGCGTCAGTACGAGTGTGTCAGCCTTGTATGCGAGTTGTGTTTTCATCGATTTTTGCGTGGTGTTCTGTTATTGTTGTTATTGTTGACTGTTGTTGCTGTTTTTGTTTAAGTTTTTGTTGTTATTTTTTTGGCAAAATGCCGAAAAAATCACAGGTAAACACTTGACTATATTTCTACTAAACCTACATTATATTATATACATAAGATAAATGCATTGATCAACAAAAACTTTCAATATAATACAGAACCACTAATGATACTCAAAGTTTTGGTAGTAAGATAATATCGATTTCATTTCCATATAAAGTATAATCGATTACCAGAAACAATCGATTTTATTTTCACTGTAGGACCTCTCTACAAGTGTCGAAATCGAACTGTCACAGAGATCATCTTATTTGAAATGGACTATAGTGTGTTACAACGTGGTGGTTAAACTGACGCTACAATAACACACCGACCTATACGCGACCCGTATCTTTACATTTTTATTCCCATTTATTGTGAGTGTACCTAAACTGTGGGTGGGTAATTCCTATGGTCGATCTATGGTTTTCCGAAGGCGTAATTATAACGCGGGAATAGTTTGATTTGACATTTAACAAACAACGATAAATAGGGCCAAGCACGTTGTTTATATCCATTTTTTCCTAACACCGTAGATCTCATAACATAAGACTTACAGAGCTTAGTTTGGGCTAGGCTAATTGATGTAAGAAATATTTATTTGTTACACTTAATTTAAGCATGTCAATATTTATAACATAAAATTAACTTGATATTAACTCTTCGATTATTAAATCGTGTCTTAAATCAACATACATGTCTTACAATTAAAGACATGTATGTATGTAATCCAAATTATTACATCCTTGTACTTTTCACGCAGTTACAGAACACGATTATATTGTACATATAATTTGTATACATATAAATATGATTATTATAAAAATATAATAATTTAATCGCTGAAATTTTTATTTCAGGTCACTAAATTATCTCTTTTGGTCTCGGGCGGTTTCCACTTTGTTAGTTTTTCTCATTTCCTTTCACATTTACTTGAAGCATCTTTTGATGCTCCCACAGCACTCAGTGCGGTGAACTATTTCACAATATTTGTGAATGTAATATTTTTAGGTTTTAGTGTAAGTTTAAATAGCTGTTTATTATTTTTAAATTTTTAGAGAAAATTTTATTAATTCTACTAATAAAATGGAGCTTGTTGTCTGAAAAATAAAGTTATTGTTATTTGTTTGATGGAAAATTTTAAATAAAAATATAAAACAATCTGCAATTTATTATTGTTCTATTGTCTCATACACTTATAAATTATATAATATCACTTATAATGTTGTCATACTTATAAATGTAATGTATTTTTTTTTTAATTCTACTTTTAAAAAAATATTATTATTTGTTAGGCATACATGATAATTTGTCATCTTCGATCACCAGAAGCTATGGATGCTCGATAAAGGGTTTGTTTCGATTCCTCAATAATATTCCAATATTCGAATATTCCTGAGCTATTCTGGTAATCAACCCTCTTAGTCGAACCTTACGACATCCACTTTAATCAGGTGCGTTCTCAATTAAATTATGTACAGCGCAACCGGCCGAAAATACGGCATGTAAATAAATTTTCTTATTAAAATTAATGACGCCATTAGCGTTTATGGCGACCTAACGCGTATATTAAACTAATTTTGACGTAGCGTAGTTTTGCAGTATTAGTTTTTAGAATAATTACCTCATTTGAGTTAAAACAACATATTATTAATGAAAAATACCTTATCGCCTCAACTATTCGAAAATTAAATTCTTTTCTGATTTGGGTTTTTATGAGTTTTTTTATTCCACGACAGTGGCAAAAGAGTTACGACCAACCTGACATTAATCTGTCCATAGCCTATTGAATAGTTTTTCATTTAGAACTCTAAATAATCTTTTAAAATATTATCCACAAAAATACAAATACTTTTAAAAACTAATGCATACTTATCTGTTACTCTGAATCCTATAACACAAGCCTTAAAATGCTTTCTTTAGGACAGGCTATGGTGTAAGTGTGAGAAATATTTATATCAATTTATCGGTTGTAAATGTAAATTTTCTTGTCTGATGTGTTATTTGCGTACCGCCATGTCAGTTAAAATAACATTTTCTGTCAGGAAATTACCATATGATTTATAGAAGCATTATACAATTAGTTTGCATTAGTTTGAATTATGGGAATAGTAATTTAGTTCCATTTTTTAGATAACTCAAGTGTGTCACGTTTCAGATAACATCTTTTAGATAATTATAAGAAATTTAAAAAATAATCAACTTGTTAAAAATTTTGTTTTATTTTAAGTTTATAATTTTGATGGCGGCTTAATCATGAAGTTTATGACCGTGAATATAATATGATTTGTAAAAACTGATAAATTTTACGTTCAGCTGCACTAAAACATTGCGTACTCGTAAAAACTGGATTGAATTGAATATATATATATATTGAATTGGAACTGGATATATATATTGAATTTGAATTTTACTGGATGGAACCCGCGACTTCGCCTGCGCAGGATTAGTGTTTCAAGTAGCTTATAGAGATGTGTCAATCTTTACAGAAACGACTCAGTAAGTCGTTTCTTCCAAATGATTCACTGATTTAAATCTCTAACAGCGCTTCAAATGAATAATTCGCTCAATTGCATCTCGGTTTCAATCGGCACGCGGCGCTCGCACGATTGAGATAAGTAAATAGTTCAGAGTCGGAGCGCTTCGGATCACGTCACTCAATTGCATCTCGGTTTCATTCGATAAGCGACGCTTACACGATTGACTCAGATCGGTCACTGATACAAATGAATCAATATCAATCTTTAAATCAGTGTATTTGTATCAGATATCAGAATATTTGTATCAGTGACAGTGACGAGCGCTGAAAGAGGAAACTAATATAATAATATATTTTTAGAGTTAATTATTATTATAGTTTACTGAATTATTGCTGTTTACGTTATCGCAGACATGAATATAATTAAAAGTTAAAGTTCCTACAGCAACTCCTGGTGTTTATTTTCATTTGACCCTAGTATGTCCAAGTACAACTCGTACGGTCTAAGGTACATCAGGTCTGTTGTACTTTGGACAGTTTTCCCTTTTTTTCTAGCGGCTTTTGTTATCAGCTTCATGAAAAATTCACAGATTTTATTAATGAACTATATAGTTGAATAATGGATCTTTCTATTATATGCATATTTGGCAGATCTCATTAAAAATACGAAAATGTTAAAAACTGGCCTAAGTACAACAGGTTCCCCTATATTTCTAAAAATTGTAGCCTAAAATTGCTTGTAATTTCCAGATGAAAGCAGTCGCAAGTTATTTCTAGCTCGATTAAATAATTGTGTGATGTAAGAAAATGGTATTTGTGATGCGAATTCTCATTGGGGAATGAAAAAGATTTCATTTCGGATTTTCTGATGTTCATTTATTTGACGACAAACTGGTATCCGACACTTGCTCTGAGCAGAATGAGTATTTTATTTATTTATTTATTTCAGTAATCCAACAGCGTTACAATAAATATATGTCACAAATATTTTTATACATTGTAAGGCCAAAAACGGATTAGAAATTTAGATAACAATAATGACTTAAAGAGAACTACATTTCGTACTACAATACTATATAAGTCTGTTCCTATAGATAGATAACACTTTATTGTACATACACCACAAAACAAAGAGAAGAAAATAACAAAATACACTTAAAATTACTTGTACAATTGGCGGTTTTATCGCTCAAACAGCGATCTCTTCCAGACAACCTACGGACGGAGAGATATAAAGAACTGGAAAGACGGGGGTGTAAGATACTTACATATTAACAAATAATTTTTTAAAAATATACTGACAAAACATTATACTTAAAATCAAATAATAATGAGCTAACTGACTTACCTAACCTAAAGTAAAATATTATTATACAGAATATTATCGAACAGCCAATAAGCATAATCATACAGAATTACTTTATGTTAATGATATAATTTTTATTTATAAATAAATGTATGTATGAAGATGAAACGCGCTATGAAATCTAAAATTGATAAATATAATACGTAATACAAGCTGATAATAAGTAGCGCAAGAGATAAATAGTATTCCTTGACTTGGTTTTTAAAAGAATGTACCGTTTGTGCACGCCTAATACAATCTGGGAGAGAGTTCCACAGCCGAATGGCCTGCACAGTAAAAGAGGAACTGTAGAAACTGGTGCTATGTTGGGAAAATTCAAGAGTTAAATTCTCTGATGACCTTAACGAGTAATTGAAGCTGCTTAGAAAATTAAAACGTTCTTTTAAGTATTGTGGATAAGAGGGAGAGAATAGTATATTATATATTAATTAATTACAAAATAAAGTTTTAACATGTTATTTTCTAGTTGTGCATATGTGTGTCTTTCTGTGTGTGTGATTGTGTCTTATGTGCTTGTTTTGTGTGTATGCTTTCATCTTCGTGTTTCATGATTAAGGTTGACTTATAGCTTCAAGGTGATATTTTTTTATTTTATTTTTTAAATATTTCGAAATAAATAAAAAAGGTCTAATTCAGAATATTGGCTGTTATAAGCTTGGGTAGCTCGGCTTAAGACAGAGTTTTTAGCGTACCTCGTATGCGAGTGGGGAACGTGGAAGAGTGGAGTATGTTTAGATCGACGGGAAGGTACACATATTTTAATGTTTTCTAATAGTTCAGGGCTGTATGTAGTTTAGCCTATGTGTTATTCTGATGTATAAGCTATATTATTGTAAAGTTTCATTAAAATCCATTCAGTAGTTTTTACGTGAAAGAATAATAATTATTCTTTATAAAATACTCAGAAGAATGAAACCGAGATGCAATTGAGCGACGTGATCCAAAGCGCTCCGACTCTGAACTATTTATTGCCGGCTTAACCATTATGGTTATTATTGTGTATTATATATATATATATATATATATATACAGGTAGTCCTCGTACTTACGGCATGTTAGGTTCTCGAAATACGCGACGTAAATCGAAACGACGTAAGTCGAGACATATTTTTTGATATGTTTACATGTAAAACTCAAGGGTTAGGTTCCACACGGACTCGAAATAATATAAAAAAAACTACATTTATAACAAAGGACGTACTTTATTATTAAAAGTAAGTTCTTAAAATAATTACATATTATGCACTTATGAAATTGCTAGTTTTTTTTGGTATTTGTGTGTTATTAATTTCAATAATAATTATAAAACTTATACATATGTAATGATAAATAATAAATTAAACTTTTGGCTTAAAGAAACTATCAATTCTAGATTGCTTGGCTTCTTTCTTCTTGCTATCATACAGATCTTGGTAACAGTGATAGGCTGCACAAATTTTGTTATTAACGTTAAAACTTCTCTCAAAATTAGGATCATTTTCTTCAAAAATTTTCATGGCAGGCAAGACAAGTGAATTCTCCGATATGCCGGAAATCGAAACAAATGACGTATGCTTGAGGAATAGTGTCAAAACATTGTTCGACGTAACTTGAAACGACGTAAGTCGAGGACCGCCTGTATATATATATATGTATATATATAAATATAAATATATTATTCTATATATAGACTGAAAAATCAACACATCAATTTCAGACTCTTGTCAATATGTTCTCTAAACAAAACACAGATAACATTTCCACAAGTATGACTTGATTACGAGTGGGTGAGGGCACTCGTAATGAAATCACATCCATAACTAAGGTAGTCACATAAGTAATATTCAAAATTAAGAATTATTGAAAATCGGTGATTATTACTCACATCGGTGATTTCGAAGTCGCATACGTCATTCAAAAATAGGTCTCCAGCCGTACAGATCTGCAGGCTCCCTCAGTTCTAGGCATTTATGTTTTCATTTCTAAGATTATAAACGAATTATAGTTTAACAATCAACAACTAAGAACTAAAAAATAACAAATTTAAAATTGTAGGGTTAATAAATATACCAACTTATCTGTATATAACATTGTGGAACACGTGGTTATATAATGGTATATATGAATAAAACACACTAGCGATTAAAGGCTTGCTCCAAGAAGGATTCAGAATCGTGATAATTAAGGTTTTTAAGAACTATTTTTTGCTTTTCATAAATGTTTAAAATAGTTCTAGAATTTTAAGTTTTCTCCTTTGTTCTTTCGTTTAATATGTCTGTTAGAGGTTGGAATTTTGTCTATGATTAGCTATTTGTCAAAATTTAAATATAGTATTATGAGTTTAAAAGAATGAAGTGTGTCTTGTCTTGATATTTACTTATTGGAAGAATGTTCGATTCAGAGTATTGTTATATTAGTTTTATTAGAAGATGAAGTGGGGTTTGGAGTTTTATAATGTAACTATGTAAAAGTATGATTGAATTATATTGTGTGCGTGTAATAATCGTATTTATTTTATAAAGCATAAATTTACCCTACAAAAATGTCAAAGTATGAAAATTATTTTGTAGCCGGCTTAACATTTATGGCTTAATAAGATTTTAAAAAAGTTTTTATGCCATTAACTTTTAAGAATAACAATAATCGATCCAAAACAAACTGTATATATATACGTGTATATAACATATATTTTCTCTTCTATATAAGTCAACTAATGAAATAGTATCACACAGACCAAATTGCTTAATAAATCTTGCATCAAGCGTCCGTAGCTATGTCAAAACATGATAATTTATGAATTAGACAGAAAAATCGATGGAATACCGTGACTATATCAGCCGTTGTAAATAATTTGATAGTTTTTGTACTTCAACTGGTGTAATCTCTGATGGGGGTCGAACTTCGATCGACGCTCCTAGTTATTAATGCATGCATAATTTTATTATGTTCTAGCGTTCCCCCCGCGTTACGTTTTATTTTTTTTTATTCCATACGGTGGCAGACGAGCAAATGGCCCACCTGATGGTAAGTGGTAACCATCGCTCATGGATATCTGCAGTGCCAGGGGCACAGCTGAGCCGGCCTACCTGGAGAGAAATACTCTTTTTAAGCCTCGTTTGAAGTTAGACATATCGTAGCGCTCAGGAAACATCGCAGCTGGGAGTTCATTCCAGAGTTTGCATGTACGCGGAAGGAATGAACGCTGAAACCGAACTGTACTAGACACGATCGGTTCCAGGTGATATGGATGAACTCTACTGCGGTGGCGGGTGGTGCGATGGTAAAAAGGTGACGAAGGCACCATTGCAATTAGTTCCTCAGAGCACTCTCCGTTACAGAGCACTCTCCGTTACAGAGCATACAGAGAGCCAAAGACACTCCGCTGCTCCAAGGTCTCTGTTGAGGTCGTAATAATGGGATTACCGATGATACGGAAAGCACGCCTTTGCAGGGAGTCAAAAGGGTCGAGTTGATATTTGGTGTGAGCAGTACTCCATATGCGGCCGTATTTGAGCTTCATAAAGCATCATACGCTGACTGGGCGTGAAGTACCGCTTCGCTCTGTTGAGAACACCCGATTTTTTACTTGCCATTTTGGCTTTGTCCTCCAAATGACTCCCGAACTTCACTGTGGCTGAAATTTCCACACCTAGAATCCCAATAGACTCGGACATACGAAGAGCGACTCCCTGAAACTGAGGCACTACGATAAATGGGTCTTTCTTCGCAGTGAACGCGCACACTGTGTCTTCGTGGGGTTGAACTTGACTAAGTTCTTTGCACCCCATTCCGAGACTCGCCCTAGAGAGTCCTCGACTTCAGACACAAGTTGCAACCGTCTTTCATGTAGCAACATCCGGGGGATGTTCTGGTGGTTGGTATACCGCACATCACCCGTGCTGTCATCTGCATAACAATGTATGTTCTCAATGGACAACATATCGTTGATGTGCAGAATGAACAGTGTCGGGGAGAGCACCAAACCTTGTGGAACGCCAGCGTTTATGGGCATGGTTTTCGAGCAGCAACTATCAACGTCGACTTTAATGCTCCTACCATCCAGGAAGCTGGCTATCCATTTGCAGAGTCCCTCGGGGAATTCATATCATGGTAGCTTCGCCAAAAGACCTCTATGCCAGACCCTATCAAACGCCTTCGCGATATCCAGTCCAACGGCGAGAGCCTCGCCTTTGCCCTCCAAAGTTTATGCCCAATGGTGCCTTAGGTAAACTCAAAGATCACCAGCTGAGCGCCCGTGACGAAGCCGTATTGCCGGTCGCTGATTGAAGAGCACCAGCTGATTAGCTGGTGCTCTTCTAAGTACCGTAGAAGGCAGGTGTTGATGACCTTCTCCATAATTTTGGAGAGTAAGGACGTTATCGCGATTGGCCTGTAATTTGATGGGTCGGATCGGTCACCCTTTTTGGGGATTGGGTGGACGTGGGCGATCTTCCACGAAGATGGAACCCTTTTCTGCTGATAAAAAAGACGGTAAAGTCACATTAATACGGGGGTCAATTCAGGGGCACACGTCTTTAGCACCACTGCAGAGATGCCATCTGGCCCACTACACTTATGTACATTCAGGAGCTTGAGTTCCTGCGTAATGCGGATTTCCGGCAATAAACTTTCACACCGAGGGATGGTAGGTGGTGTGGCTCCTTCATCGTCCATAATCGAGTTAGAGGCAAAGAGTTCGACCAAGAGATTGGCCTTCTCTCTTGCGCTGTGGGCAAAACTGTTATCGGCTGCTCGCAGTGGTGGGAGACTGGACTGGCAGAAGTTCTGTTGCGCAGCTTTGGCGAGAGTGAGAGAGATGTAGGATTTTCCAAATAGAAAGATGTATTTTCCCACGCTAAATTATATCTTATGTTCCTTCCTTCGCATCAAACTGTTTGTCAGATTTTCTTACGGGAATAATATTGTTGTGGTTTTATGTGAGGTTCATATGGAAATGCAAATAAGATAATATCATATGTTCTATTTAATTAATATTCATTGACAACATCAAACAGAAATCAATCATACTTGACATAAAAATATAGAAGAATAAAAGCATAAACAATACTACGGTTTCATAACACATATATAATTTTTCCCGTGTTCCATGTTTAAACCTTCATAAAAATATTAAAGCTTTGCAACCATTTTCGCCAATTAGCAGCTGAAATGCCTTCTAGACTGAGAAGACTTAAATTACCTACGATATTTAATCGCGTGCTTGGGACTTCTACACTTTTGTGTGGCGGCGACGACATGGCGAACACAAGACAATCACTATTTATTTTGTTACTTCTGACACTATATAACGATGATATGGTTATTAAATATGTAAACTAACATTCGTTAATTAGAATATTTATTAGAATAATTAAGTAATTTACAATGCGCATGACAGACACAGATGATAGACCAATTACAAGTACAAGAAATCAACGACAAAAGACCAAAGGACGCTACCTAGTGATGTGATTACATAATTCAAATACTACTAGTGTTGTGACAATATTAATTATATTATAACATTCTTCTTCTTTGTATTGCCCGGTTCACAATTTTATGTCTTCCTCTTCCACTTTTCTCTATCACTCGCTATTTCGATTTTCACACTTCATCCACCTTTTCTTCGGCCTTTCTCTCCCTACACGCCGATCACACTTAAAATAAAATATAAAGCCTTTTTATTTGCTCCTATGAAGTAATTAACATTTTGTTTAGTGGGTTAGTAATTACAGTGCAATAAAGTAATTTTTGTTAGTATTTATTTATTAAGGTAATAATTATTTAATTTCCTCCATTGGAACCCCCGTTCGGATGAAGGCCTCATCTAGGTTGTGCCATTTATCCCTATTTCCTATTGACATTCAAAAGTGATTGTAAAATCCTATTCGAAGAATAAATTTTTGATTTGATTTTGATTTGATTTGATATCTTGCCAATCCGAGCCAATGTTCTCCTGCGGTCTCGCGTATGTCATCTGACCAGCGTTTGAGCGGATGATCTTGTTTGCGCTTTCCACTTCCTGTTCCTTTCCACTCTGTGACCACTTTCGTCCAACGCCCATCCTCAAGTCTCGCTACATGATCGGCCCACTTCCATTTTAGTTTCCTGATATGTTGTATATCATCTCTAACTTTGGTGCGTTTCCGAATTTCTTCGTTTCTGACCCCATCTTTTAGCTTTATCCCGATTGGACTTGGAGCACCCTAAATTAATTAACACAATGATTAGTTAGATTTTATAAGACTCAACCCCACCAACGCCTATCATCTCTCGATTAGCGTCAAATGAATACTTATAATAGAATCAATATTCGTACCCAACAATCACTTAACACGGGGCAAGTGATATTGAGAATTTATCTCTGCAAGGTGACATTAAATAAAATCTTACCGAGAATCGCGTTATGCAAATATTTTACCGTCCACTGTACCCAGATCTCTGTCGCTTTCGCACAAAAGCTTCTCGCAATGTCAACTTTTGGGTTAAGCCGAGCCCGAAGAAGCTCCAGAATTTTGGTCGTTTACGTTATACAGCATAACGGGATTAAAATACGATTACAAGCAAAATTTAATTGCCTTCTTATTATATTTTCAATTTGATCACCTTAAGCGACAAAATATCCTCTCGTTTTCAGAGATATGATTACTTTTCTTGATTAGAGAGAAAAACTTGAAGCAAATTAAGCAATAAAAGTGTTATTGTTAACATAATCCTTATCTTAAGCATTGTGTTCACATAATTTTAATCATAACCCCAATATTAAAGGTCTCATGAATTAAGTGTTCAGATTATTAAAATTATTAATTACTTGGTTACATTTTATTAATAAAATTTACAAGTTAATAGACTTTCTGTATAACCAAAAAAACGAAACATTTAGTTTTTTCAATTACCTTAATGCCATTTTCTCTTTTGAACTTGATGTTATTTTAAACAATTATTGATAAAATTCTTATTATGATAATTGCTTTAAATAATATTTGGATATAGTAGTTGGGTAGATATTTTTTTTTTATTTTATACATAATAACAGTACTCTTTTAGATGAGAAATATTGTAGAAGTAACGATGTATCTGCGATTATAACTTTTAAAGATACAGCGCCATTTGCGGCGCTGTCGCGGGTCGCTTAAAAACGCTCCATACTAAGTACACGGCAATCGTGACGTCATTATTTAGTAAACTCGCTTAATTTGTATCAGCGAATAAACAAAATTGCCAATAACTTTGTCATTGAATTGATTTTGATTTTCATTTTTATAACATTTAGTGCCTTGTAATTGTGTCCGTAACCTAATAAGCCCCAAGTTTTACAATTATATCTATTGTCAATGTATATTGCTTTGTTCGTTAACAAAAGTCATCAATGATATCACGCACGCTTTCCATAGACAAAATTCTTTACTGCCAATCTTATTGATTTTAGGAAAAACAAAACTGTATATAAATCATAATTCAGCAGATTAAGATCGATTCTAGACAAGACAAACCAAGCTTAAATCGAATTTTTTGAACCAACGCTGAAAGAATCGTTCTTGGATGCCATACTTATACCATACTCGGATACCATACTTGGATACCATCGATATATATGTAGGTACTACGTACTAGATTCGCCCGCCCGAACACTCACTACGTTCAAGTGAAGTGCAGGGTACACTCTGCACCTCGCTCAGTGAGTCGTCGCCATTCGCGCAGTGTGCATCGCTCATAGGCCGACAATAAACATAATTAAAACAGTGATTAAATAGTAAACCTGAACAAAAATAATTATTGAAAATTTAAGTGAGTAAAATATCTAGTTGTTTAAGTGGAAATAAGGATAATAATATTATAATTATACAACGTAAACAATATTTTGTATTTATTGACGCCGCGCTGTCACGTGCTTGCTAAAATCATAGAGTAAAGCCATACAGATGTTCCTCCATTCCTAAGCGTACGCGGCGACTTTAGGTTAATATATGTATAGACGGGATGATTATAAAATGTTTAGTTCGTAATTTTTTATTGTTTAGTACAAATTTATATAGTAGTAATAATTAAATAAAGTCCTAATATTTTGTTTTCTTTTATGTTGCCATTCCTTCTATTATAAAACATAATAAGTGTATGAGGTACAATGTGCTTATTAAATTTGGTATCGCTTCTGTGGTGAAAACTCTTTGATACAAAGCGCTTTAACGTCATGCTTCACTGCGCTCGGCAAAACGACGTAACTAAGCGGCGGTTACGACGTTTTGGTTGAACGAAATCTATACTTACTCAAGCGATCCAGCAGTTGTCTTTTTTCTATGGTCAGACGAGGTGACATAGATTTAGCGATCTAGCTGATTATAGTTCTAACATTCACCAGTATTTGAACACACTTTCCTTTAGTGTTCTTGTCTATCGGTAGAATATATGTCAATGTAGAATACATAATTGTTAAAGGGCTTAACTACCTTATTAAGAATAGTATCTTAATACTCTTGTACCGATGTTAAGGTCCATTATCTGTCGTAGGTAACGCCCACCAAATCTTCACTGTAATCTAATGTCCACATGATCATTATTATTACTAAAATATTTATCGAATATAAACAAATTTTTTCGTGATCTCCCTTTGTATACAATTTAAATAATTATTTTTTATTTCATCATTATATTAATAATCAGTTAAGTAATGACCAGTGCATATTTGGCTGCAAGTACCAGGACAAAAATCTTTTGATTTCTGACAGAATTTATTCGAATTCTTTCCTTTACTGCTTTACTCGCTTTTATCGCATGATGGATTGCCAGATCTTTATCTGTCATAAACAGAGGAGATTTTACTGATTTTACTTTTATCTATCCATAGACTAATACATAAACATTCGGCTAATACCAAGTGGATGGAGAGTTTAAAAAAATGTATTGCAATCATAGTGATACTGTGCTGTGTATTACCCCACTCAATTTTAATTTTCTTATATATAAAAATGAATCGCAAAATGTGTTGGTAAGCGCATAACTCAACAACGCGTGGACCAATTTGAATAATTCTTTTTTAAAAATGTTCATTGAAGTTTAAGGATAGTTTCTATGGCAAGAAATTCGAAATTTGAATAATTATCCGAAAACCCCTAAAAACAGCCCTTTTTTCTCATACATACATTTTCTTATTAAAACTTATTGCAAGCACTCACTGTTGTCTAAGCAATGTAGGTGTGTTCCTAACATCAAACAGTCAATTTGCGCTTTATTAACGCTATATAAAGTTGAAATTCAATCATATCTATCAAAACAGTGTGCGTGTGTGCATTGGAGCACAGAATACATCGTTGGAGTATTTAATGTCACGTTCCAAAATTGAATAGTCACAAAATGTAATTCATTTCGACCTTTTGCAATGAATTATTTTCGGTACAGGAGAATTCTTTGCCCTGACTATAAAATAAGTAGGAACAAAAAACTGCCACATTACAAAACTTTTTGACAGGACGAAGTCTACCGGGTCCGCTAGTATCACATAAATATTTGACAATCAATTGGTGCGTAAATGAGAAGAATGTCAGATTCCAAATTTAAATGTAATATTTCGTTTATTTTTAATTGTAACGGTATTTATGGCTAGACAATAATTCTTTATAACATGTAGTAATATCTTAATTACTCGAATGAGTTGTAATAATATTTATAATGTACAAATCACCAATTCCCCTTTTAAATTTTAAAGCTTCTACATTTTAAGGTAATTAGGGGAAATATAGTTAGCGAATAGCGATAAGATCGACCTTTGTACTTTTGATTTTAAGGTTAGGTTAGGTTAGGTTAGGTCTGTATTTATAGGTCACAGCACGTATGTCGTCTACTCCATAAGTTGTATCAATTGAGCGTAGATGGACATATTTTGGTACGGCCGGTATTCCATTCAAAGGAAGCAGGAATCACGAACTACTTGGAATCTCATTAACGGAAAGTAAGTTCATAGTAACATCTAATCTCAGTGTAAACGTGTTTCGCTATAGTTGTTGGCATACGACGTAGCAACAGAATTATTATAGTAATCGATCAGGTAATTAGCTCGAACTTTGGCTTGAAACTCGAGCCTTTGACGAAATATATTAAGCCGTTATTGATATTATGAATAACGAAGTGTATTCATTAGGGTTCAAATACAGATAATCGGAAATAATAAGTGCGTGATTCAAAATTATAATTGGGGTATGAACGTACCACCTAATGACAACGCGTTGAATGAATAACGTTATACATGATAGTTACACAAAGTATTATTTATTTGTCTTTTGATAAAAAGAGATATTACAACGTCGTTGAATTCTTAAATAACACAAATGTTTAATATCAATTTTTAAAATATTAAAGGTAACTTACATTATTTAGAAATGATTTTGTGATTAGCGATTAATATAATTGTTACAAATGGGATATGTATACACTTTATAGCACATAATTACAAAATTAAATAAAAAATGTACAATTTTTTTTTATAAAGGTGAACTTATCTACTATATAAAAATAAGTCGGGTTTTCCTTCCTGACGCTATAACTCCAGAACGCACGAACCGATTTCCACGGTTTTGCATTCGTTGGAAAGGTCTCGAGCTCCGTGAGGTTTATAGTAAAGAAAATTCAGGAAAAATTCTCCAAACACATGTTATAATTTTATTAATGTAAATCGACACGAGATCAACATACTAAATATAATGAATAGACATAAATAAATATCTACATACACAAATTATGTAATTACCTAATTGTTTATTTTATATGATAGACTTACCTCCAACATACTATTTATATATTACTAGCGACCCGCCCCGGCTTCGCACGGGTGCAGTGAAAAAATGGTTATGGTGGGTTATCCCTAAGACATATACCATCGCGGACTTTTTTGTGGATTTTTGTAAGTTGTACAATACTGTAGTACATTATTTTGGTCTATCTCGTAGGGTTCAACCAGCGTTTGCAATATAAGCGCAAAAAAACGTGCTTATTTACGACATCACATTAGAAACCTTTAAATTTATCAGTGTTTCTCTACTATATTATGCATTTATTATACATACAAACCTTCCTTAACAATCACTCTATCTATTAAAAAAAACCGCGTCAAAATCCGTTGCGTAGTTTTAAATATCTAAGCATACATACGGACATACAGCGAAAGCGACTTTGTTTTATACTATGTATTGATTATGACTATTTTCTTTTTAATATTTGTAGCACGTAATGACTTGTATTTTAACTGAACCTATTTTATTTGATACTAGCGACCCGACCCGGGTGCAATGCAGTTACTAAATTCAACGTTTATAATCGTTTACAATGTAAGCGCAAGAAAACGTGCCTATTTATCACATCACATTACAAACCCCTAAATTTATCGGTGTTTCTCTACAACTAACTACAATAGTTAAACATGTAGCCTCGCGAAGTTTTTTGTAGATATTGATATATTCTATAATATTGTCGAACATTTTTTTGTCCTACCATTAATACTCTTCAAAATCAAAATCTTAAAAAAACAGCTTAATAAAAAAACAAAAACCTTGTCCGTACGTACGAATAAGGAGAAAAAATATAAAAAAAAATATTGACTCGACACCTGTTCGGAAATTGGGAGAGCCTTCTCGAGAAGAACAGGCAAGAAACTCTGAAGGTCTATTTTTTATCTCCTCTTTTCAATGTTAATAATTATAATAATATAATATAAAAATACAATATAGTATAAGATACAATCATACCTAATACGATTACAGTCGTATGTATGTTTACATACACATATAAAAATAATACAATATTATAAATAATGTTGTTACCAAACATGGCTCTATGAATAGTGTCCCTATTCCCAAATAGTGTGATCATTTAGATAGTCACTTACTTTATAAATAACCTTTACTCATGAGTGTCTTTTTGATATGGATTTTAAATTTATATAAAGGCAAATCAATGACACTTTGCGGAAGTTTGTTAAACATAGATATACATTTCCCCAAGAACGAACAGCTAGTTTTATGGAGTCTGAACATTGGAACGGCAAGTTTATTTTTGTTTCTAGTATTCACATTATGTAGATCACTGTTTTTATTGAATTTATTATAGTTTCTATATACAAAAACTAAATTATCATATATATATTGGACTAGCTAAAGTTAAAATATTAATTTCTTTGAACAATTCTTTTAGGGATTCACTAGCCCGTAAACAGTAAATAGCACGAATCGCTCTGTTTTGTAAAAGGAAAATACTCTCAATGTTAGCCGCTGATCCCCATAGCAGCAGTTCATAGGACATAACACTATGAAAGTAGCTGAAATAAACAATTCTTGCCGTTTCAACATTGTTAAAAGTCCAATCTTTTTTACTGCGTACGCCGCTGAACTAAGTTTGATTGCCAAAGTTTCAATATGTGGATCCCACTGTAGTCGTGAATCTAACGTAATGCCTAAGAATTTGGTATTATTTACCAAGTCAATGACATCACCATTCATATTTAAACGAGTATTAACCTGCCTTACATTGGGCAAAGAGAATTTGATACATTTTGTTTTCTTAGAATTTAAAGACAAATTATTAGTTGTGAACTGACTATGACTGTGACTTTGCAGCGTATGCGATGAAAGACATTTTATGGCTAATTTTTTTACACCTTCGGTTGGTTTTAATAAGATTGTCTAAAGATTTCTATAGAAATCTAGTACTAAATGTCGCCTATGTTACTCAGTGATAATGTAGCTTTCTAATGAAACAAGAATTATTAAAATCGGTCCCGTACTTTTGAGTTTATTCGTTACATACAAACATACAAATCTTTCTTCTTTATAATATTAGTGTAGATTGTCATATATTTCTATTTAACATTGACATAAATCTACGTCCACTTCTTAATATAATTGTAAAATGCAAATAATTAAACTTTAAATTGACATAAGCACATATAAAAAAAATAGCATCAGTACATCGCAGTTTCCTCAGACTGTAAATAAAAATTAGCGGTTTGATCATATTTCATGAGGAAATATTGGTCGCTGTATTATGTATGACCTTTTGGTTTGCTGCAGCACACACGCACGATATTGTGATCTGGCAGACTGGAATGTTCCGTGTGTTATATTTCGGTATTTTTACAAGCTTTTAAATTAGCTTCACTTGTAACATGTAAGAAAATCTTGGAATCTTAATTTGACCCACTTCCCAGTCTCCGATTGAGCTGAAATTTTGCATGGACGTGCAATGACAATGCACGGTTATTTACGTGACGTCATTCTAAATCCAACATGGCGGCATTACCAAGATGGCGGATCAATTATTTTTAATGCACGCCTACAATATGGGTATCAAATAAAAGGGTTTGCTAAGCTTGGTTTTTTAGTCGGAAAATAAATGAAAAGTATTTTTTTTAATACAAGCTTTTATTAAATGCGCTAAAAAGAACAAAATAAACTTTTACATATAAAAGCCTGTCGTTAAAAGTATACTATAAGTAAATCTCGCGACAAGCTTTTATATGTAAAAGTTTATTTTGTTCTTTTTAGCGCATTTAATAAAAGCTTGTATTAAAAAAGAAAACTTAAAATTTTTCTTATTTCACTTAATCTTACATATATACATGTATATTTGTATACAACTTTGTTTGTTTGTTTCTCATTAATTGTGTGTCTATCTTTCCATTTTATTGGCATACAGCTAATTACCTAATCTTCTTCAATGTTTTCTCTCTACCTGATTATAACGAAATATATTTCAATCACAAAATATATAGTTTGAAATTATAATCTATTATAGTTGGTAATTTAAAAACAAAACATAATTAGACAATAAGAAGCGGATTAGGCCTTGGGTTCTATTAGCACTTGTTAATAATAAAATAGTTCCTTCTAAGAAAACTTAACGTCCCATTAGGATCGCTGCGTTCTTCGTACGTCAACAGCGTGATAATGATTAATTAATTGACCTTTATATTAACAGGAGTTGACGAAGCCACACTAATCTCAATAACTAATTGAATACCTGATAATAGTGTATATGTATAGATTGCAAATTTGCAAAGATTAATTGAAATAACAGTTAATACACAATTAAATAAGGTACACTATTTGCAGGCATTTATTAACGTGGAAAGTTGTCATTATACCCCCCGCATTTGAACGTGGTTCAATATCCTAAGATTACCCATGTTAGGTACCTATCTTATATATAAAAATGAATCGCAAAATATGTTGGTAAGCTCATAACTCAACAACGCCTGGACCAATTTGGCCAATTCTTTTTTGTTAATGTTCGTTGAAGTTCAAGGAGGGTTTTTACAATGAGGGAAATTCGAATAATCATCGGAAATACCCTAAAAACAGCCCTTTTATTTTCCCATGCAAACGTTTTCTAACTAAAACGTACAGTCGAATTGAGCTTTATTGTTATTGTATAAAGTTCATATTGCAAGCACTCACTGTTGTCTAAGCAATGAAGGTGTGTTCCGACAACAAACCAACCAAACTGAGAACCATACCTTTCTCCTGATCTACTAATGATATGTTACTAGTAGAATAAATAATATATAAGGAAATGTAAAAAAAGACTAACACAAACAAAAAAGAGTGCAGACCAAAGAATCCGCAGAAAACCAAAAAGAGTTAAAAAAAAAATATCCTAAGCTTTATTTAGGCCATGACTACAGTAAACCCGAAGCAACGAGCTTTCATACATATGTTATAACTAGTTGGTGTCCGCGACTTCATCTGCGCAGGATAAGTATTTATTTAGGATAGGGCCAGACCACCCAGACTCGCCTACCCTAGTACATATGACTCCTGAGAGGTTCGTAGCAAATCTGCAGTTTCACAAAAACCACATTGTTTTTACCGTGGGAGAGCCATGCTTCGGCACGAATTGGGCCGGCTCGACCGGAGTGATACCACGGACTCACAGAAAACCGGCGTAAAATAGCGCTTGCGCTGTGTTTCGCCGAGTGAGTGAGGGTACCGGAAGCCCAACCCCCCCTTCCCCTTACCACCAGGTGATCCGTTTGCTCGTTTGCTGCCCTATCCTATAAAAAAAAATTGTAAGTGTAACTTATGACAAAATATGTGAATCATGGTAAATTCACTGCTAATAAATCCAAGATACCAAATCACATGACTCCGTAATAATGTATCCATACAAAACTAATTTAAATAACTAATACATTTTTAATATAACAATGTAACTAGAATCCAACTCAAAATATCTTACGCAATCACATGATTTTTATATAATAACGTATTTATCGTTTAAAAAAGTTAATTAATTATTTATTTATTTCGTCAAGCAAACAGTATGAATATGTTTTTCATAATACTCAGTTAAAATCATCATCAATCAATCAAACGTAGTTATTGTTATAACAAAAATACATTAAATATAGAATTACAAAATAAAACAGTCAAAACAAAACTAATCATGTGGAAAAGAACATTAGGTACTATAAATAATATTATAAAGAACTTGTTTGTGTGTATGTTGGTATGTTAATACTCAAACATATTTGAGAACCAGAGCAAATACTTTAAATGCGGATTGGTTACCAGTCAGAAGTAACCACCAGTCCATATTGGCAGAGGACACGTAGACCGCGACATGTCCTGAGCGACCCCCCCAATCAATTAACGCAGGACCTTCTAGACCTGCAAGCCTCCTTGTCCCTATTCGGCAGCCTTCTGCTTAGCCACGTGTAGGTTCCCGTCAATACTGGCCGGTCCCACTTTGGTGAACCGTGCCTACTTCTAGCGCTTATGCCCTCCCCATGGCGCAGGGCTAACCGTGCCTCTCCTGAGGTGCGGCCCTCATCAATAAAGCCAGTAGGGTCATTAGGACCAAAGGCTTAGGCTGAGTTTAGTCGGTAGGTCTGGTGGGTCGAACCCGGGATGGACCACGCCCCTTCCGTGGCCGGGGGGCGTCGTCGGTGGAGGAGACCGGGGGAGGTAGTATAGCCTCCCCCGAGGAGGGCTCCCCTCTAGGCAGGGGAGCGGAGGCTGGAGGTTCCCGGAAGTGGCTTGATGTTCCCGGGGGCTCCCTACATGCCTGAGGAAGGCCATCCCTGAGGTTTTCAGTGGGTAGGCCTCCCCCTTCTGGGGAGGAGAGCCCCACATAACCGCCGGCTCACCACAGCCGGGGTATGCAATTTAATGCATTTTCCTCATAATCATATCTCCGACATAATCAACGCATCTCTACTTGCCTGTTGCGTTGATATCCATGACGGATTCTCAGCCTCCTCTCCTGAGGAAAAAAAAAAGTCAGAAATAAAATATCGGTGTCAATAAATCTATCCTTGTAATTATGTATGAGACGATACAGTAATACTTGATGTAATTCGAACGAGCTGGTTTAAGAATATTGTAATGTACACAAAACAACAAAAAAAAAGAATAAAAACAATAATTTAAATTTTAAATTGATGTCTCGACTATACACGAGCATTAAAGAAAATTCCTGTGCTATGATTGGCTGAGCTGTAATTATCACTGTAGAAAATCTCAAATTCGAACTATTTAGCGAGTTGTGCTAGAATCGCCCCCCTGTTTAACGATCCTTCGGATGCTTATACAGAGTCGATAAAAATTTATGCATTTCCGGATGTGAAATTTTATGCTGACGATCTTCGAGTGGAATATGATTTCCGTGCATGCTGAGCGTAAAATATTCCGTTAGCTTATGGGTGAATGGAACCGCAGTATTTTTTGCTTCTGTATTTTACTTTTCCCTTTATCTCGTGAGCGAGTAACTGCTGCAATATAGTTGAGCAAACTTTATTTAATTCGAAAAGTTTTACAGGTTCATGGGATATCGAAAAACTTTGCGTCGGTAGATCATTCGAAAGGTGAACCGACTATTTGTAGAGATGAAACAATACAAGTAAATAGGACTACTTACTCGATACTATTCATCCGATACCAAAAGCTCTATTACTCGATACTTTTAAACTAATTATCGAGTAGGTATCGATTATTTGCACTCATATCAGTATATTCCAAAGTGAATAATTCATTTTAGCATTAATTATGACAATATTTACTTTGAAATTCCAATTGTTTAACGCATCCAATTTTCGCTTTCGCCTAATAGACAACAATTTAGAAAAAATGCTATTTTTAGGACGCGCTACAGAAAAAGGCTTCTTTTCGTAAAGTTAATGATTAATATAGAATTTTGAACTTTTTTAAGATTTTAATTTAAAATTATCCAAAAATTATACGATAAGAGTAAGTATCGATATTTTTCAAACGATACCGTGTAAGTATCGATACTTTACAACTGATACTATATCGAATAAAAGTACCTACTGGTGTGGATATCCTTGGGAAAGGTTGGATACTGGTGTGGATATCATTGTTCAATAGTCAAGGTCTCTAGGCTGAAATGATGATGAATTCACCTCATTATTTTATTTATTATCTACAATTTTTGTTATACATTTAATAGCAATTGTGTTAATTATACGGAAATTCGACTACAGATAAAGATAAATTCCGCAACAGATATAGATTATATAATATTATTAAATAAAAAGTTAGTATAATTTAGTAGTATATGCCATGGCAACAGAGTTAATTATAAATAATGTAATACAATTTATCAATGTACCTATAATTTACCTAATTACAATGTTGTTTTTTGTGTAACATAGTTTATGGATGATGAAATGCATGTTTTGATATAATGTAGATATTGTTTTGCTTTGTAAATTTCACAATTTATTAAACTCTAGATTTGTAAATTTTCACAATGCCTTGAAAAGGTAAATTTGTAAGATAAATGTATGTCAAGCAAAGAGTGAATAAACGAATATGAATATGAATAAATATTAGCTAATCGGGCAACCGGCTTGCCGTAAAGTAGCCACCTTTGTAAAAATCATTTACATATTTTTACAAAGGTGGCTACTAAAATGACAATAAAAAATAAGAGTAGACTATATATATATAGAAAAGATGAAAATTTAGGGTTGTATTTATTTTTAATGCCACATTATGAAAAACAAATAAAAAATTTTACAAAAAAAAAATGTTTAACCCTTATCTAAATAAATTTAAATAAAATTCGATCAAATGGTTTCGGAGTATGGTAACAACTAACATTGAGAAACGAGAATTTTATATATATTAAAAATACCGTAAAGTTTCATACTAAGCTGTGGAATGTCGCCTGCAGTATTTACGAACCGCTGCGATACCTGCAAAACAAAAAAAAGCATATAACCATTAATAATTTTATTGTATAAAGTATTGAAATTAAGTGTATTGTTAAATGGTTGTATGTAGGTATATATTAGGATAGTTGTTTTATTAGATAAGAAAGTATTATTGTTAGATAAGTAAGTGCTGCGCAACTCACGTTAATGTTAAGTCACGGAATAGTATTATAAGATAATATGACGCTGTACGTACAGTACGTAGTAGATCCAAACGAGGACAGTTCAAAAAAGGCACGACTACGAGTCCGTGGAGTAGACATATATATATATATATATATATATAATATATATATATATATATATATATATATATATATAAAAACCATTTAAAAGACCGGCAACTCATCTGTGACTCCTCTGGTGTTGTGGGTGTCTATGGGCAGCGGTTATCGATTACCATCAGGTGATCCGTTAGTTCGTTTGCTGCCCTATCCTATAAAAAAAATCATCAAGAATTGGATAGATCCTATTTATTGTTGTGACGATTATTAACTATTCGGATGACATTGGATCTGTTAACACTTAAAATCTAGTTGTTCTTTTTTTACGTATTAAGAACACGCATTTGGCCTCGATCTCACCTGATGGTAAGTGACGATGAGGCTGAAGATGGTCCATGCCTGTCCAGATGGTGCCTATTCACTCTTACCTTGACAAGGCCTAGATTATATTAATCAGGGAAAATATCCGGCGGAAGGGAATTCCGCTCCTTTCCTTTGTTCTAGCATTAACAGGCAATATCTAAAAAACTTACTTATTATTAGTGCTTACAAAGCTTATTCAAAAGAATACAGTGATTTCTTTTATTAACAGGTAAGTCAAATCAAATCATTTATTTGCACAAATATGGGTATAAATAAGGTGACAAACTGTGTTAAAGAGCAGCCATATTTACCATTTCTGGCTTGCAAAGGTTGCACAAAATAAAATTACAAAAAGTTATTGGAGAAAAGAATGTCAAGTAATAAAATATAAATTCAATACATAGTGCTAATCAGAAAAAAAGAAATAATCAGAATAAAATTTAGTCAGTTACAATAATGTCCATATTTTAACAACACATTATAATAGGTAACATATTTAAAAGACATAAGGCGAACATATTTCGAACAAATCGAAAGTGTCCTCAAAAAAGGCCAGGTCAGAAGTACCCGCAATCGTCGAGCATGTATGAGGAATGTTATGAAAGTAGATGAAGCGAAAGAGATATGTAAGGACCGTAGCAAGTGGAAGGACGTAATCTCTGCCTACCCCGTGAGAAAAAGGCGTGAGTGTATGTATGTATGTATGTAACATATTTCAACTAGCATCATTTAAATATTCAGAAACAGAATAATAACATTTTTTGATCAGCCATTTAAACAGACAGTTTTTGAATCGGTTCGTAGGCAAACTAGAAATGTCCAATGGTAGGTTGTTAAATATTCTGGCTACCATAGAGTAACAATTTCTTCGACATATATCAGTCTTTATATACGGCAGAAGCAATTCATCCGGGTATCTAGTAGCAAACTTCAACACATCTTTTTTCTTTCAAAATAAATCATGATTCTGCTTAACAAATTAAAAGATTTAACTCTTGAAACAACGGTTTGCAAGTAATTAATGGGGGTACATCCTTTAATGCGCGAATGCACTGTTTTTGCGCGACAAATGCTTTTTGGATATTTACCGAATTACCCCAAAGATTTATTATATAAGATTTATTGTTCGAAGAAAACTTTTCAAGCTGAATTTTCATAAGTTCTGAAGCATCGCTCTTCATATTCTTAAAGTCGAGAGATTTATGAGGTAGATTACGACGGAGCGGTATTGATTGAGAAATTCTTTTTGTCCTCGAAAAATTGGCGTTTCGAATGACTTTGAAGTAGGCAAATTAGCTTGTGATCCATCGCGTCTGCTGACCTTTAGAGTTAAATATAAATAAATGACTTGCGACAGTCCGCGACTTCGGCTGCGCAGGACACTTATCGTATTTTACACAATTTACACAATCCCAACTAATATTATAAATGCGAAAGTGTGTTTGTTTGTTTGTTTGTTTATTTGTTTGTTTGTTTGTTACCTCTTCACGCTTAAACTACTGGACCGATTTCAAAAATTCTTTCACCTTTGGAAAGCTACATTCTCCCCGAGTAACATAGGCTACTTTTTATCCCGGAAAAATCGACAGATCCCACGGGATGCGCAATAAAGGCTTCGCTCAAAAACTACTGCACAGATTTTTATGCGGTTTTCATCAATAGATAGAGTGATTCTTGAGGAGTTTTGCGGCATTTTTTATCTCGGAAAAACGGATAGTCCCACGGGAAGCGCGATAAAATCTTCGCACCATAAACCGACTTCCGCGTATATGTAGCCGTGGGCAAAAGCTATGACCCTTAACCCTCTATACACCCAATCCCGAAATCCACGCGGGCGAAGCCGCGGGCAGAAAGCTAGTATCTTTATAAATTATAGCCTATGTTATTCTGATCGATCCTTGTAATATTACAAACGTGAATCTTTGTAAGTTGTATGTTTGTGACATTTTTACATATAAACTACTGAATAGATTTTAATGAAACTTTACATAATATAGCTTATACATCTGAATAACACATAGGATAAAATTTATAAAGATGCTATATATATATATATATATATACTCATACTTTATTGCCATAATTAGTTACAAAGAAAAAAAAGTAAAAAAAGTGTGGTTCACAAAGGTGGACTTATCTCTATTAGAGATTTCTTCCAGCCAACCTGTGAGTTACTTATAATGAGTAACGTCAAAGCAACCAAAACTGTTAAAGAAAATTATTTATAAGACAAACATATATATACCATGAATATACATACAATACAATAAATAAATATATACATACACATATATACATACATGTAATGCTATAAACGTGTATATGACGACCTCCATAGTCGAGTGGATAATACACCGGTTTCAAAGGTGTCGCCATCTCTGAGGTCCCGGGTTCGAATCCCGGTGGGGGCAGATGTTTGTGTGATGAATACGAGCATTTGTACCTTAGTCATGGTTGTTGATATATATTTCAATAAAAATTATTTATATATGTATAATATATGTATGTCTATCCGTTACCCTAGATCCCATTGCACAAGCCTTATAGAGCTTAGTTTGGGCTAGACTAATTGGTGTAAGTGTAACAAATATTTATTTATTTATATTTATTTAAATAAATATATACGTAAGATGATGATGACAATGTGACATTTATGACGAGTTGCCAACTAGCGCCTGAAAATGTTGCTTCAGGCTAAGTTTAAATGCATGAACGGACTGGCTCTGTTGAACTATAGAAGGCAGATGGTTCCACATTTGGGCAGCACGAAAGCTAAATGAGTTGAGCAGGAAGTTTGTGTTGCACTTAGGCATTTCCAGAGTGTCGGAATAGCATGGGAGTAGAGAACGCGAGGAGGGAGGCAGCATATGAAACCGAGATCGAAGGTATTGTGGGGAATTACGGTATTTTAGGATTTTAAATAATGTGGTCAAAATGTGGATATTACGACGCTCCCGGACCAGAGGCCATTTCAGGTTGTCGCGATAGTGAGAAATATGATCATATTTACGTAGCCCAAAAATAAATCTGATGGCCAAATTTTACAGTCGCTCCAGCTTGTCAAGTAATAGGGAATTAATCTTTTTTTTGAAAAGAATCTTAATTTGATCCTTGCATGTCAGTAAACCGTATACTTAAAATATTTTTTTTTTACTCTCGTTAAGTACTATAAAAATTGCATTAAAATTTAATGTTTTCAAATTTCACGCGTAATTAGACGAAGGCGCCGCACGAGTTGTTACTCTGTAGCGATGACGTCAATACGGCATGTAAATAATAAACAAAGCTCTATGTTTGATGCTATGTTATTATATTCATAATTTAAAATGAGTTATTATCTTTTATATATAAACAACTAATAAACGAATAATAATAAAAGAGTAATACTGACATCGATGTTTTAATACTCCGTAACTCGGCAGAACAAAAGTCTGGATTTGAAACAAAGAATTTTTCGACCATTGCATTTATTTTTAGTAAATTCGTACTGTCTCCTTTTAGAAAACTGCTTTCCATAGTGTGATTCACGTGCGATTTCAATTTAACTTACGTATTTATAACGTTCTCTTACATTAAAAAAGCAACCTACAAACTTCTTTTTTATTGTTTTGCGGCTTTATACGTACTATGATTCATAATGACATTGACACGCATAAGTTTACAGTGCCTTATGACGTCATATGTTTCGCTGTTGTTTTACGTATAGATTAAAAAAGTGAATACTTTGAAACTAATTTTTATATTATTTTTGTTATTTTATGTACTTAAACATGATGGTTCCGACTATTTAATACATAAGCTATCATAGTTATATGCTTTTAGATCTTTTCTAATATAGAGGGAAGTACCCTATTCTTCGTTTAAATCTAAAAAATAAACATCAGCATAGCAGAAGTAGAAGAGCTTGCGCGCTAGTGCCCGCGGCTTTATCTGCATAAATGTTAGAAACTTTCCTACTTACTTAGCACTAATCGTTATATTTTGGTCAATTCATACAATACCATTATAAAATGATGTATAAGCAATATTATTGTAAAGTAGCAATGGGCCGAGTACGGTTTGACTCGAGTCAGACTCGATTCCTGCTTTGGACTCGCCTACTCGAATACCAATTTATTTTGATTCGAATACTCGATCCAGTACTCGTGTCAGGAAGAAACGGTTCGTACTCGCTAGGTCGATTCTATTTACACGAGTACTACTAACTCGAGTCTAGTATTCGAGTTTAGTTAACTCGCTTGTACTCGCAAACTGTGTTTACATAAGCAATGAAATGGTGCGGGCCTAATATTACAAACAAGTTTGAACCTGTAACTTTTTGTTTTGATATAGCTCTAAAATCGGACTCTAGTTCTGGACTGGACTAGAAAATACAGACACGAATTTCTAGACTCGAGTCTAGAAATATTCGAATACCAAACATAGAATTCGAGTACTGGACTCGAATCAGGGAATCGAGTCCTGATTCGAATCTATATCAATATTATAAAGATGAAGAGTTTGTTTGTTTGTTTGAACGCGCTAATCTCTGGAACTCCAATCTCTATCGGAACTCTATCGAGGAAGGCTTTAGGCTACATAATATCACGCTGCGACTAATAGGAACGCAGAAATAATGGAAAATGTGGAAAATACGGGGAAAATTGATCATCTTTGAGGGCTTCCGTTGCGTGCGCTGCGAAATCACAAAAAAATATGTATGAAAGAATTATTCCTTTTAAAATGATCTAAAAAAATGTCCGCGACAATATATGTCTGTCTTTTAATGTTAACTCTCTAGAATCGTTTTTATGGTAATCTTTGGATATGTCGCGTTGTCAAGATCGGGTAACAGCCGAGGTGGTTGTATGCAAAAATAAATATGATGCTCAAAATAATTATTCCACGCGGACGAAGTCGCTGGCACAGCTAGTACCATATAAATTGACTCGAATCGACTCGATCCACCAAACTCCGCACATCACTATTGTAATGTTTCATTAAAATCCATTTAGTAGTTTCCACATAAAAGAGTAACAAATATGTATACTTACAAAATTTTCGTGTGTATAAAATTACTCAGGATTTATTTGATTGTGTGTGACAAAAAATCCATGAAGTGTTCCGAACCGATCCTTTTTTTTTTTAGAAGGGAAATCCACCTTATGCACCGTGACACCTTTGAGTTTGTTCTCGAAATGTTCCGATAATCTAGGTGTGATCATTATTTGCGGGGTTAGTTGTTTTAAAGTCAGCTGAGTTTAACAAGTGCTTATTAGTTCGTTGCCAAGACTAACTAAAGAGGATCGGTTCGGAAGTTATGGCGGTAGAATCGCGAAAGCGCACCATGCCATGTGCCCCGCATGGGCCTAGAGGACTTAGGGGGGTTTTAGTGGGTCCTCTAAGACCGAAGAGCCCCACACACGGCCCCACCTTGCCAGCACGGTGTCATGGTGCATAGGATCGCATTTCCCACAAAAAAAAGACTTCTTGCAGGTTGTCTTGGACCCCTAGGGGTCGATATAGACCTCTTTGGGAATCACAGCTCTAAAAATTAAATTTAATTTAACGTGTTTTTAGAATGAAAATTTTGATGTCAATTGTCTCAAAATATGAGGTATATTGTTCCAACATTTAATTGCTGGTTGCAGGTAGCGAAAACTGCCAGTAAAAAGTTAAAAGTATTTTTTTTTATTCAAGCTTTTATTAAATGCGCTAAAAAGAACAAAATAAACTTTTAGATATAAAAGCTTGTCATGAGATTTACTTACTTATAGAATACTTTTAACGGCAAGAAAATTTTACTTTTATTTATTTTCCGACTAAAAAACCATGCTTAGCAAACCCTTTCATTTGATATCCATATTGTAGCGGTGCATTATAAATAATTGGTCCGCCATCTTGGGAAAGTCCGCCATCTTGGGAAAGTCCGCCATATTGGATTAGAGTGACGTCACATTATTTATCGAGGTGTTATTTATAAGCCCTTTCATTTGATACCCATATTGTAAGGGTGCATTAAAAATAATTGATCCGCCATCTTGGTAATGCCGCCATGTTGGATTTAGAATGACGTCACACACAAAACCATGCATTGTCATCCGACTTATACGTGCATGCAAAATTTCAGCTCAATCGGAGACCGGGAAGTGGGTCAAATTAAGATTCCAAGATTTTCTTACATACGAGTAGTTGCAAGTGAAGCTAATTTAAAAGCTTGTAAAAATGCGAGCAAAAAGTTTTGATACATATGCTACTCAAGAACATTTCTGTTCCAACAGCCTTAAATCCTGCAAGCAATGCCCTACCCACCAAGGCTGAAAAATACTGTGGGTTTGAAGAAGTTTTCAGAATTCTTTTTTTAAATAATTTCTCAGGTTTAAGGACATATTACTAATATATACATTAAATTCAAACTGAAGCCAAAATAAGATATGCGAAGTATTCCTATAAAATGAAAAATTTTGCAGCGAGCGTTTCCCCGTCGCGAAATTGCAAACTCGCGTTAACGCCCGTACTCATTCTGATAAAAATGCATTTATACCATTCTCGTATTAGTTTTCCACAGCTTTTCATCTCGGAAAAGTCAGAACTGCAACTTAAACTTTTGCTGTACATTAGAAATACTATATCCCTAATAATATTATAAACGCGAATGTTTGTATGGATGGATGTTTCTTGCCCTTTCCTAAAACTAACCTAAAACCGACTTAACGGATTTTAACAAAACTTTACAATAATACAGCTTATACATCAGAAAAACATAAGGATGGAAAAAAGTATCTTTGTTGAGATTGGATCATTTGTATCCTTTTGGATCATTGGATCATTTGGATCAGTACAAAGATTCGAATCAGTTAAGTGTTTCATTTCCATCATTTGTATCAGTGACTCTGAACCGATTAAATCGTCACTGATACAAATATTCTGATATATATGATATACATAAATGTTGATATTGATTCATTTGTATCAGTGACTCTGAGTCAATCGTGTAAGCGTCGCGTATCGAATGAAACCGAGATGCAATTGAGCGATGTGATCCGAAGCGCTCCGACTCTGAACTATTTACTTATCTCAATCGTGCGAGCGCCGCGTGCCGATTGAAACCGAGATGCAATTGAGCTAATGATTCATTTGAAGCACTGTTAGAGATTTGAATCAGTGAATCACTTGGAAGAAACGACTCACTGAGTCGTTTCTGTAAAGATTGACACATCTCTAGAATAACATATAGGTTACAATTTATAAAGATACGCGCTACGCTAATATAAGTTACTCCGAATACTAATCTTGCGCAGACGAAGTCGCGGGCACTAGCTAGGTATAAATAAATTTAGAATACTGTATATTGCTGAGCATAGGTCTCTTAACAGAAGCGTCTAGATTATTCAGCTTTGTACGGTCAACAACATATCAAGACTCACATTTGTACTAAGAAAACCGCCTCTATTGACAGATATATGAACTTATTCAAGACTTGAATCGTAGGCTTTAAGCCCCCCCCCCCCCCCCCTACAACACCTGAGGATGGCCATCGCTGAGGTTTTTAGTGGGTCGGCCTCTCTCTTCTGGGGAGGAGAGCCCCACATAACCACCGATTCTCCGCAGCCGGGATATGCAATTCAATGCATTTTCCTCAGCGGAACAAAAAAAATAAAAGACTTTAAGCCACGACCAGTAGTTAGTCCGGAGAAGTTGGTTTCCCAACCCATGACCCGACCAAGGGCAAGATGTACGTGTAACTTAGTTTTTTAATCGATTTAAAAAAAAAAGGAGCTGGTTCTTGATTTGTCTGTATTTTTTGATGGTTTTTCTATTTGAAAGCAGGTCTCATTTCAGTGTGGTGCTGACGATGGCATCTATGAGAAAAGTATGTGTCTTAAATACATGA
Source organism: Scirpophaga incertulas (assembly GCA_036419045.1). Taxonomy (NCBI): domain Eukaryota; kingdom Metazoa; phylum Arthropoda; class Insecta; order Lepidoptera; family Crambidae; genus Scirpophaga; species Scirpophaga incertulas. The sequence goes on from JAYEAL010000505.1 coordinate 41,226, forward strand.
CGTATTTAAGCGACAATTGAAAATAACTCAATATCACGCCGAGAACGCCGCCTTCAAACTCACTAAAAATCAAAATATAAACAAAAGTTTAACAAAAAAAAAATGATTTAAAAAACAGAACTACATCAAAATAAATCAATATACACAGTTCAAAAATACAATAAAACAATGTAGTTTACATTTTCATTTGGTATAGTATTTTTTTAATTTGTTTTAATTGAGATAAGTCAGCCTTTAGTCCATTTAAATTTGTACCTCTTAATATTTTTATGGTAATGTTGTTTATTTGTGTTCCATAAAGTATTTATATAAATATAAAAATCCACGAGAGAAATGCGATCCATAAGCTCAGGCAACTGAGAAAGTCTCACATTCTGCTTTATGTGAATACACAGGCGTATGATCAAGGAGGAATGTGTTCCAACCGTGGGTCAAAGTGGCCGCATGCCGACTAAATATTTGTTAGATGAATATAAGCTATGCTGATCAAATTAGGGCTTTTGGCGACGTACTTACGTAATAATGTTATTCTAATACCAACTATTATTATAAACGTTTGTTATAAACTTTTTTTTTTTCAACCGTATGTGGGGCGTGTTGATCTGATGACTGGGGTTCTCTATATTATATTATTCATTTTATTATTATATATATCTATTTATTTGGTACACAGGCATCACTTGTTCACTTGTTTACTCAACAATTCAACTGTTATTCATGGTGTAATCCACGGTTGATATAGATGTGGTTGATATAGTATTATATATTATCTTTTTAATTTACATTTTCATTTAGTTTGTCCTCATCCTCTGGGCTGTAGCAGAATACCAGTGCTTTGCTCTTGAAGCAAAATCAGTCGCTGAGCTATCGCCTTTTTGTATCTCTGCAGCACGCATGTCTTGTATCATTATTTAGTAATAAGTATGTAGTAACATGGACTGGGGTGAGTTGGTTGCCGGTACTACGTATACGTATTTAACTCGCCAGAAGTTAGCAATCCATCCTTTCCTCGTTCAATTTGTTAGTTATTAAGTTTGATTAATTTTATTTTATGTCTGTTTTTGTGTGTTGTGAAATGATGTAAATAAAGTATTCATTCATTCATTCATAAACTAATATTATGAATTTTTGTTACTCTTTCAGGTTAAAACTATTTATAGGATTTTAATGAAATTTTATCATAATATAACTTATACATAAAAATAACACAGGCTACTATTTATAAAGATGTACGCAACGCTAATACAAACTACTCGAAATCCTGTTATAAGTCATTAAAACTCTTAGGGCTGGTTTCACCGGTTGCTGATAAGGTCTCTGATAGCATAACTTTCTCTTATCTGTCATATTAAATGCAATTTTCGGTTTCACAGGTCTCGGATAGAGGTATCTGACATATAAAGTTGCCTGTAACTTATTGGTCACATGAATTGGCTGATAGCGTTGGTATCTGTAAGATCTGTCAAAGAGAAAAATATTTGATAGACATAGCGCGAAAAGAAAAAGGGCGGTGTCTGGCATCTCGAAACACAGTCCCAGAAGAACTATTGAATGCAAATTTAATGCCCTTCCATGCATTTTCTTTGGCAAGCCATTTTGAGGCGTCGCTTGTTTTGTTTTCTATTACATGCTTTTTTTCTTCCACGAGGGACACCAGGAGCTCCATTTCCTCCCTCGAGTAATTGATGTTCCTCTCTCGTTTATTTTTTGGAGAAGCCATTATATTCTTAGGAAAATACTATTAGAAGAATTGAAAAGTGGCGCCAACACAGAAATGACAACAGTTTATGTCATCAATAGCGCGTTTCGTTCTTATTCAATAAAGTTTGAATAAAAATATATTACGTATTAGAATTTTATTAGCACATAGTACATATTCACAATAGCAGTACAAGACTAATCTTGAACATATATTTATTAATTTCGATAACGATAGTTTAAGATATTAATATTTATTTAGTTTTTTGGACACACCGGTAATTAGGTTAGTGAATCGAAACGTTAAAAAGCGACGTTGCCGTTTCGTGACTTAATAACCTGTGGGCAAATTTATCTATCATTTATTTTATCTGTCAGTTAGATGGTGAAACGAAAAAAAATTTTCAGTAACCTTTATCTATCGGATAGCGTTATATGTCAGACAACTATCTAAGAAATTATCAGCAACCGGTGAAACCGGCCCTTAGTCTTTATTAATGTTGTCGTAAATTATTCTTTGGTGGTAGGTACAAAAGTACTTTCAATATTCGTAGCAACTCCCCAGATTAGTAGCCCACATGACATGACATAAAACTTGATTTTTGTACAACATATGCAGCAGAACTAAGTCTGCTAGTCATGGGCTCAATATCTCAAGGGATCCCAATATAAACGACAGTAGAGTGAAATACTTAAAAATTATCCTTTTAATGAATTATTCATAACAGAAAATTTAATCATTTATTTATATCCTTAAAAGTATTTCTTTCATGTCATTCGGAATGGATGTAATATATGTTGGAGGTTCATTTAATAAGAAAGAAGTAAAAAACTTACACACGCATCTAATATGAATGATCTACCAACATTAAACTAAATTTATTACATAATTTACTATCAGTTTATCTGACAACAGACACTAAAACCAAAGATGAACAAAAAAAGCTTATATGACAAACAAAACTGACTGAATTTAATAATGTATCAAATTTTCTTTTGGTTATAGAGTCATTGCTTTGAGAGTGTTCCTTGTCTTTCTCAAAAATTCTTTCCAAACATTTAGAAGGAACAGCTGATGTTTCTTCTTCTTTCCTTTGCCCTGTTCACGCTTTTATTTGGCGCAAAATGTCTGCCTCTTCCACTCTCCTCTATCACTTGCTATTTTGATACCCACTCCCTTCTTCAACATATTAACATTCACACAGTCCATCCATCCTTTCTTCGATCTCTTCATCCACTTTCATGTCCACAACTTTCCTAGTAACAGGATCATTCTCTCTTCTAAATACTTGACCATAACAGGAAAGTCTCTTTACTCTCAACTTTTTGACAATAGGGGCTACTTTCAGACTTATAACCCTAATATATTCTTCCACTCTATCCTTTCTTGTCACTTCACACATCCATCTTAATATATATTGACGGGCCAACATTCCAACAGCTTCTATTTATCTCTGCAAAATTAAGACTTCTTTGGCTTGACTTTTCATTTTTTTTTCCCACGGGGGATGGTAGTGAATCCTCATAGGGGGCGCGCCACCACAGTGGTCGCTATGACAACCCCCTGGTGCTTGGACGACCTCGCACCAGATACCACCCGCAACCGTTCTACGGCGGGTGGTTATGTTGAACTCTAGCAGAAGGCCAGCCTACCAACAAACACTACCTACAGCCTTTGGTCGGGCGGAAGGCCTGGGACCCTATCGGCTTGAACTAACGCTCCCGCCCTCCAGAACGGGGGTGGACTTTTCATTTTGACCACAACAACTTTTTAAAAGACGACACTTATTTTGTTATTTGGTGAGAACAAAGAAAAGAATTTGACACTCCACGTGCTTGAAACAATCTTGGAGTAATTTTGTTCGAGCAACAAAAGAAATTTTTAAAATGTTTTGAACTTGTCAGTGCCTATATATGTTTACGAAGATAACTCACTTCTCTAAAAAGTAATAGCTATTGCAAAATGAAACTAAAGGGTAATAATTTCGAAAAGTAATTTCATGAGATCGATTTCATTTTTTGTTTGTTTTTATTAATAAAACTATGCTGTGCGTAACGAAGTCATGGACTCCGTCCCCGTGGAATCGTAATTTTAGGAAGGATTAGGGATGACAAATATAATATAATCAAAAAGCTTCGAACTGCTAATCTATCGGGAGTTAAACGTGTTATTGTGAGTCAACCATAAAAGATAAACATATGCTGTCGTGGGAAATTTTTTATATAATGTTAAGCCGAACATTTTCGTCATACATAATTTCTGTGCAGCTTTAACCTATAAGGTTGTACACGTGACGGAAGCTTAAAAAATGGAGTAACTTCTTGGCTGTTCTTCTTGAAGGTGTACATTGTGAACAGCTATTTTCCTTTTTTTTCCCTTATATTTATATGTATGTATATAGTTATATAACTAAATCTATGTCCTTTTAATTTTATATTGCTTTTTTATGTTACAGAGGGATAAGAAAGCAAACGGATCACCGGATAATAATAATATCTATAGTAATTTGATTTGGTTGTGTGTTTGTTTGAAGACCTCTGTAGTCTAGTGGTTGGTATACCGGTTTCAAGGTGTCGCCATCGCCGAGGTCCCGGGTTCAAGTCCCGGTGGGGGCAGATATTTGCGTGATGAATGCGCGCATTTGTACCTTAGTCATGGTTGTTATAATATATTTTTACCAAATTTATTTATAAATGTATAATATATGTATGTCTATCCGTTAGCCTAGATCCCATAACACAAGCCTCACAGAGCTTACTTTGGGCTAGGCTTAGTTGGTGTAAGTATAAGAAATATTTATTTATTTACAAATTATAATCACTCACCATGAGGTGAGCTGTCTGTTTGGTTGTTGATATATCACATAAAAAATTACTTACGCGACATTTAGTTACTTATAGAATATTTTTAACGACATGCTTTTCTATGTAAAAGTTTATTTTGTTCTTTTTAGCGCATTTAATAAAAGCTTGTTTTTTAAAAAAAATTTCTTCTATTTTTTTTTCCGACTAAAAAAACAAGCTTAGCAAACCCTTTCATTTGATACCCATATTGTAGGGGTGCATTATAAATAATTGGTCTGCCATCTTGGGAAAGTCCGCCATATTGGATTAAAAGTGACGTCACATTATTTATCGAGGTGTTCTTTGCAAGCCCTTTCATTTGATACCCATATTGTAGGGGTGCATTAAAAATAGTTGATTCGCCATCTTGGTAATGCCGCCATGT